>JBBPBX010034566.1:6234-23676 GCA_038048925.1 Garcialebias charrua
ATATATTAAGATTTGTGGTGACTGGCAGATTAAAGCCGAGCACAGATTAAACAGCTGCCCAGTGTAAATATTAAAACTGAAGAAACTTGTTTTAGCATTTGTGCTAACTTAAACAGCTAATCGCTGGTACACTTGCTAACTAACACACACTAGTTCTCTGTGGACAAATATATTTATAGTTTGCAAAATCGGGGGCTTCATTTAACGTTTCAATGAGCATGTTATGTAAACAACACATTAATGCTGCACGAGTAATGTAAACTGAAATGTACGTCAATAAAACTTCATTACCTTGAAGATCCTTCTGAGTTCTGCAGCGTCATGTCTTCTTTAAGCTTGAACAAATCACCCTGATGCATGCTCAATTATCCAGGTAGAAAAATCTAACAAAACAGTTTACAGGCTAAAGCAGGGGTGTCAAACTCATTTTGATCTGGGGGCCGCATACAGCTTAATCTGATCTCACGGGGGCCAGACCAGTATACGTACTCATTCCAAAAGTCCACTTTTTTCTTTGTATTAGTGCGCAAAGAATAAACAAATTATAAAAATATTTACATTAAATTAATTGTCCTTTTACACTTTTACTCAGTTTAACATTTAGTGCATTACACATTAAAAAACTGATCAGTGATTGCACATTTTAAAACATTTAGTCAACAAACTGTTTTGTTAAATACCCTGATGCATGCTCAATAATCCAGGTAGAAAAATCTAAAAAAGCTAAGTCTGGTCCTCTGGACATAAAAAAAAACACAGTTTTGTTAAAACACTTTCCTGTATGTTAAAAATGCATCAAACCCATCAAAATTTAGAAATGAATGAATTTTAATACACTGATGCATGCTCAATAATCCAGGTAGAAAAATCCAAAAAAGCTAAGTCTGGTCCTCTGGACATTCAAAAATAAAACAAAACAAAGCAACAACAAAAAAATGTAGAAACGTTTCGTCTTTCGTCCGAAAGACTTCCTCAGTCTGAGTTGCTGTGTTCAGCTCAGTCTTATAAATAGCACCCTCTCACAGTGGATCAACCAGTTGGCTGATGACAGCCTGAAACCAGCTGCTCACATGATCAAGGAGGACCATCAGCCTAACAATGGATTGTTAGCACCCTGATGGTTGTTTACTATTCACAGAGGGCTGAGTGATACTAGCAATCACAGCATTGTAAGAGGGGGACAGTCAGTGGCGGATTTACCATTCAGGCGAAGGAGGCCGTGGCCTGGGGCCGCCAATCAGCAGGGGCCGCCAATGAGCAGGGGCCGCCAATAAGCAGGGACCCCAGCCATCACCTACATCCCTAACATTGCTCCTGCTTGTTAATGTACGTTTAACATAAAAATAATTATAGTTACGATGAAAACTATCTTTAAAAACGCAACAGAAAAAACGGTTGAGTTCTGTTCCCCCCTACTAAAATGGACTATTCCGTCATGCGTCATGACGTCACCCACTAATCCAGGAAGTGCTGTATGCTCGCTGCTGTTTTGTGTGAGAAGGAAGCGGGAGACAGGAGACAGAAAGCGGAGCTGAAAAACGTAAAAAGCGTCAAAAAACAATAACGTATGTTTCTTCACTACCGAAAGTGACAACCTTTTTAATGGGTCGAATTCTAAAACTTCATCAACTGTTAATGACGGTCACGAGCGGCAGCGGCCCATTTAAAAGTGTGGCGGAACCGCCGCCGGACATCAGGATCCAGGAGGAAGTGGCGCCGAGGCAGTGACTCAAGAAGATGAAGATAAAGACGAGGATTCAGCAAGATGAGGTACGAGTTTTAGAAATTATTTTGTAGGTTGGGTAAAAGAAATCCTAACAGTAATCAGCTGAGACAACCACTATTTTCACGTTTTCTTTCTGTATCAAAATATTAAAAGATATTCGACCTAAATCTTCTGACTTAAATAGGAGAGAGGGGATTATATATTTTACCTACTTTAGCTCTCTGCCCTGCTTGCTTAGTATACAGTATTATTAAATTATTCGGACTTTACATTGAATAGAATAGATCTAAAATATTCCACAGTTATCTATAAAAAAAAATTCTCAACCATTTTACAAAATATTTGACTGTTAAAACTTCATCAGACTATCATTGTTTTGTTATTTGGTCCATAGTCCCTCCATTAAATACATTATAAAGCACAACTTATAGCTTTCAGAGTAATGCAAAAATGTGTTTTTTAATAATGACAGGTTTGCTTTGGACAGAAATGCCACTGTTAGTTTAAAACAACAGAATCAAAAGGCTAGGATTGCTAAATTAAAATCCATCCATCCATCCATCTTCTTCCGCTTATCCGGGGTCGGGTCGCGGGGGTAGCAGCCTAAGTAGGGAGGCCCAGACTTCCCTCTCCCCAGCCACTTGGAGCAGCTCCTCCGGGGGAATCCCAAGGCGTTCCCAGGCCAGCCGAGAAACATAGTCCCTCCAGCGCGTCCTGGGTCTTCCTCTGGGTCTCCTCCCGGTGGGACGTGCCCGGAACACCTCACCAGGGAGGCGTCCAGGAGGCATCCTAACCAGATGCCCGAGCCACCTCAACTGGCTCCTCTCGATGTGGAGAAGCAGCGGCTCTACTCCGAGTCCCTCCCGGATGACTGAGCTTCTCACCCTATCTCTAAGGGAGAGTCCAGCCACCCTGCGGAGAAAACTCATTTCAGCCGCTTGTATCCGAGATCTTGTTCTTTCGGTCATAACCCAAAGCTCATGACCATAGATGAGGGTGGGAACGTAGATCGATCGGTAAATTGAGAGCTTTGCCTTTTGACTCAGCTCTCTCTTCACCACGACAGACCGGTACAGCGCCCGCTTCACTGCGGACGCTGCACCTATCCGCCTATCGATCTCACGCTCCAGTTTTCCCTCATTCGTGAACAAGATCCCGAGATACTTAAACTCCTCCACTTGGGGCAGGACCTCCTCCCCGACCCGGAGAGGGCATGCTACCCTTTTCCGGCTCAAGACCATGGCCTCGGATTTGGAGGAACTGATCCTCATCCCGGCCGCATCACACTCGGCTGCAAACCGCTCCAGTGAAAGTTGTAAATCACGAACTGATGAAGCCAGTAGGACCACATCATCTGCAAAAAACAGAGAAGCGATTCTAAGGTCACCAAAACGGATCCTCTCAACACCTTGGCTGCGCCTAGAAATTCTGTCCATAAAAGTTATGAACAGAATCGGTGACAAAGGGCAACCTTGGCGGAGTCCAACTCTCACCGGAAACGAGCCTGACTTACTGCCGGCAATGCGGACCAAGCTCTGACACCGGTCGTACAGGGACCTAACAGCCCTTATCAAAGGGCCTGGTACCCCATACTCCCGGAGTACCCCCCACAGAACCCCCCGAGGGACGCGGTCGAATGCCTTCTCCAAGTCCACAAAACACATGTAAACTGGTTGGGCAAACTCCCACGCACCCTCCAGGACCCTGCTGAGGGTGTAGAGCTGGTCCAGTGTTCCACGACCAGGACGAAAACCACACTGCTCCTCCTGAATCCGAGGTTCGACTATCCGACGGACCCTCCTCTCCAGAACCCCTGAATAGACCTTACCAGGGAGGCTTAAGAGTGTGATCCCCCTATAGTTGGAACACACCCTACGGTCCCCCTTTTTAAATAGGGGAACCACCACCCCAGTCTGCCAATCCAAGGGAACTGCCCCCGATGTCCACGCGATATTGCAGAGTCGCGTAAGCCAACACAACCCTACAACATCCAGAGCCCTAAGGAACTCCGGGCGAATCTCATCCACCCCCGGAGCCTTGCCACCGCGGAGCTTTTTAACCACCTCGGCGACCTCAGCACCAGAGATCGGAGAACCCGACCCAAAGTCCCCAGGCTCTGCTTCCTCAGTGGAAGACGTGCCAGTAGGATTGAGGAGGTCTTCGAAGTATTCCGCCCACCGACTCACAACATCCCGAGTTGAGGTCAGCAGCACGCCACCTCCACCATAAATGGTGTTGGTCTCGTACCTCTTTCCCCCCCTGAGACGCCGGATGGTGGACCAGAATCGCCTCGAAGCCGTACGGAAGTCATTCTCCATGGCCTCTCCGAACTCCTCCCACGCCCGAGTTTTTGCCTCAGCAACCACCCGAGCCGCATGCCGCTTGGACTGCCGGTACCTATCAGCTGCTTCCGGGGTCCCACAAGCCAAAAAGGCCCAATAGGACTCCTTCTTCAGCCTGACAGCATCCCTCACTGCCGGTGTCCACCACCGGGTTCGAGGGTTGCCACCACGACAGGCACCAACAACCTTGCGGCCACAGCTCCGATAAGCTGCCTCGACAATAGAGGCGCGGAACACGGCCCACTCGGACTCCATGTCCCCCGCCT
Source organism: Garcialebias charrua (assembly GCA_038048925.1). NCBI lineage: Eukaryota > Metazoa > Chordata > Actinopteri > Cyprinodontiformes > Rivulidae > Garcialebias > Garcialebias charrua. The sequence continues at coordinate 10,569 of JBBPBX010034566.1, forward strand.
CCCTCGGAACGTGTTCAAAGCTCTCCCGGAGGTGGGAGTTAAAGCTCCGTCTTACGGGAGACTCTGCCAGACGTTCCCAGCAGACCCTCACGATACGTTTGGGTCTGCCAGGTCTGACCGGCATCCTCCCCCACCATCGGAGCCAACTCACCACCAGGTAGTGGTCAGTAGACAGCTCCGCCCCTCTCCTCACCCGAGTGTCCAAGACATGCGGCCGCAGATCAGATGAGACGACAACAAAGTCGATCATCGAACTGCGACCTAGGGTGTCCTGGTGCCAAGAGCACATATGGACACCCTTATGCTTAAACATGGTGTTCGTTATGGACAATCCATGACGAGCACAGAAGTCCAATAACAGAACACCACTCTGGTTCAGATCAGGGGGGCCGTTCCTCCCAACCACACCCCTCCAGGTCTCACTGTCATTGCCCACGTGAGCGTTGAAGTCCCCCAGTAGAACAAGGGAGTCCCCAGGAGGCGCACTCTCCAATACCCCCTCCAAGGACTCCAAAAAGGGTGGGTAGTCTGAGCTGCCGTTTGGTGCATAGGCACAAACAACAGTCAGAGCCCGTCCCCCCACACGTAGGCGAAGGGAGGCTACCCTCTCGTTCACCGGGGTGAACCCCAACGTACAGGCACCAAGATGGGGGGCAACCAGTATGCCCACTCCTGCTCGGCGCCTCTCACCAGGGGCAACTCCAGAGTGGAAGAGTGTCCAACCCCTCTCAAGGAAACTGGTTCCAGAGCCAGAGCGGGTCACCGGGGCCCCACTCTGGAGCCAGGCCCGGAGGTGGGGCACGCTGGCGAGCGCCTGGTGGCCGGGCTTTTACCCATGGAGCCCGGCCGGGCACAGCCCGAAGAGGAGACGTGGGTCCCCCTTCCCATGGGCTCACCACCTGTGGGAGGGGCCAAAGGGGTCGGGTGCAATGTGAGATGGGTGGCGGCCGAGGGCGGGGACCCTGGCGGTCTGATCCTCGGCTACAGAAGCTGGCCATTGGGACATGGAATGTCACCTCTCTGGTGGGGAAGGAGCCTGAGCTAGTGTGTGAGGTTGAGAGGTTCCGACTAGAAATAGTCGGACTCACCTCAACGCATGGCTCTAAATTAAAATGTTATCTAAAATATAAAAATTGATATGAATGAAAAGTGACATTCCCTGATGCATGCTCAATAATCCAGGTGGGAAAATCTGTGACATTATTTGAGTCATTTAGTTTACAGTACGTCTTACAGTCTGTGTAAGTTTTAAGGTTTAAAAAGAAGTCAAAACTTTCAGTCTTAATTATGGAAACTTGGATAAATGAGAGCCTTCACATGTGTTAAATGTAATAATGTCTTATTTTTTCTTTTATTTCCTCCAACACTAACATTTGTTGTTTTTTTCAGATGCAGTCTTTAAACATGCATCATTAAAGACCAGAAACAAGACAGAAGACAACTTTCATAGAAGTCCAGCTGAATAATCAAGGTAATTCATGATCACTTAATGCTGTAAAAAGTGTCTCATGCCTGGACATCTTGCTGTCCATATCGAGCCAGTGTGTGAATTCATCTCAAAGTACCACATCTCAACTACACACACTCACTTTTTCACATTGATCTAACAACTGTTCCCTGTTACAGAATATGTAATATAACGTTAAAAGAATTAAAGTTGTGAAAATCTTATAATTTAGGAAAATATATTTCTACTGTATTGCTCACATCTACCCTCTCTATTTGTTTGTGTTTATTTAGTGTTGTTGAATTTTGGTGTAAGACTTGATTTAGAGCCTTTTATTGCAATAATAAAACATCCATCCATCCATCTTCTTCCGCTTATCCGGGGTCGGGTCGCGGGGGTAGCAGCCTAAGTAGGGAGGCCCAGACTTCCCTCTCCCCAGCCACTTGGAGCAGCTCCTCTGGGGGAATCCCAAGGCGTTCCCAGGCCAGCCGAGAAACATAGTCCCTCCAGCGTATCCTGGGTCTTCCTCTGGGTCTCCTCCCGGTGGGACATGCCCGGAACACCTCACCAGGGAGGCGTCCAGGAGGCATCCTAACCAGATGCCCGAGCCACCTCAACTGGCTCCTCTCGATGTGGAGAAGCAGCGGCTCTACTCCGAGTCCCTCCCGGATGACTGAGCTTCTCACCCTATCTCTAAGGGAGAGTCCAGCCACCCTGCGGAGAAAACTCATTTCAGCCGCTTGTATCCGAGATCTCGTTCTTTCGGTCACAACCCAAAGCTCATGACCATAGATGAGGGTGGGAACGTAGATCTATCGGTAAATTGAGAGCTTTGCCTTTTGACTCAGCTCCCTCTTCACCACGACAGACCAGTACAGGGCCCCTTTACAAAGGTTTGCCTGGGGCCCCAAAATGTCTAAGTCCGCCACTGGGGACAGTTGATCCCGGAGGCCTCCACCCCTGTTTAATGATGGGCGGTTTCTTTTCACAAAGATGGCCTCCTTTACTCCTCTCTCAAACCAACTTCTCTATCAAGAATGTGAACATCTTCATCCCTGAAAGAGTGACCGCTGGCCTGGAGATGAGTGTAGACCACAGAGTCCTGACCTGATGATGTTGATCTTCTGTGCTGGGCCATCCTTTTGGCCAGTGGCTGTTTAGTTTCCCCAATATAAGACTGATCACAGCCCTCCTGACACTGAACAGCATACACCACATTACTCTGTTTGTGCCGGGGGACTGGATCTTTGGGATGAACCAGTCTTTGCCGTAATGTATTAACACAGTTAAGGAGTGAGTGGAATTGTCTCCCTCCTCCCCTGCAGGCTCCATTCACATAAAGGGAGCTACTTTCACTTTATGTGAAAGGGAGACAATTCAACTCACTCCTTCATCTTTAAAAATTGTGTTAGGATAGGCTAAGTGATTGGTGACTGTACAGTACTGTACATGTATTCATTTGTAAAAAAAAAAAAAAAATTTTTTTTTTTAATTTTTTTTAATTCAGATTTATCCGTGGGCCGACTAAAACCCCCTGGCGGGCCGGATCTGGCCCGCGGGCCGCATGTTTGACACCCCTGCGCTAAAGGATAGCATGCTAACTGTACCTCCGTGTGTTTGTGAGAGTGTGTATGTGTGTGCGTGCGTGTTGTGTGCTATGTTCGGTTTTATGTTGTTAATAAAGTTAAAAAAAAAAGTGGGAAAAAAAATAGTTTGTCTTAATGTAATTTCGTTTTTCCAAATGTTGTTGTGTTTTTGTTGTTTTTGTTGTGTTTTTCCAAATGTAATTCCGTTTTTTTTCTAATGTGATTCGGGCCACTTCCGCTTTGGCCACTTCCGGTTTGGCTTAATGTAATTTGTTTTTTTCTACTTCCGCTTTGGCCACTTCCGGTTTGGCTTAATGTAATTTGGTTTTTTCTACTTCCGATTTCGTTTTTTCAAATGTTGTTGTGTTTTTTTCAAATGTAATTTCGTTTTTTCAAATGTAATTCCGTTTTTTCTAATGTTGTTGTGTTTTTGTTGTGTTTTTTCAAATGTAATTCCGTTTTTTTAAATGTTGTTCATTTACACCTTGGGGCCACCGTAGTCATCAGCATAGAAATGTAAGGATGCATCAGGGATACGGTACTCTGACCTACATTACCTATGTAGATTGTGAAGAGGGTGGGTCCTAACACTGAGCCTTATGGTACACCATTGTCGAATGTTAAATAAAAAAAATAAATGTCACATTTTTGTCATCTGTGTATAACAGGAAGAAGTATGATTATGTTGAACACATTGCCTCCGATCGGAAAGATACTTTGTAGTTAGAAAACCAACCAATGGTGTGATCTGAGAAACCGATTTCTGAGAGTTTATGACACAAGATGTTATGATCCACTGTGTTTAGCAGCTTTAGACAGGTCTAAAAAAAGTGCAGCACAATAATTCTTAGCATCCAATGCTTCAACAACATCATTAAGAACCTTCAGTGAAGCAGTGGTTGTGCTGTGTTGTTTCCTGAAACCAGATTGATGGAGAGTTAAGATGTTAAATGAGTCCAGATAATTTTTGATTTGAGAGTTTATCAGTTTTTCTTGAACCTTGGCTAAAATGCAGAGTTTAGAGATCGGTCAATAGTTGTTCAGTGAGGTAGGGCCACCTCCCTTCAGCAAAGGAAGAACAAAGGCTGTTTTCCAAGCATCCAAAATGGAGTTTTGGCTTATGGACAGGTTAAAGATGTGGGTCACAGGGACTGTGATTATATGAGCAGCCAGCCTTAAGAAATAAGGTGGAAGTTCATCTGGACCTGCAGATTTTTTTAGGATCAAGACATTTTAACAAATGTTTAGTTGTAGTTATTGCTGCACAAGGGGGTCACACCAGGTAATGAAAGTAAAGGTTCATATATACTTTTGCCACTCAAATATGTAGTATTGGATAATTTTCCTCAATAAAGAAATGACCAAGTATAATATATAATACCGTAAATTGAGTTCATGAACATAAAATGATTGGCTTCCTCAGCTTTAGTGTTAAAAACTTAAAAATTTTCTCAAAAATGTAGCAAAGAATTCTACTCCACTCCTAATTTCTTCAGTGTTACGTGTCAGTACAATGAAGAGCAGTCAACCAATAACCCCATGAGTTTATTATCCTGTTATCTTGCTGTACATAGCACACAACACTGCCGACCTTCTTATATAAATGACAATTTGTTAGTGGGCACTGTTTCCTTGGGAGAGATTGCAACTGTGTGATTCACAGAAGATTCAAGAAAGCTGAAAAGATGTTCTATGGATTTACAAGAATCCCTTTTAGTCTGAAAAGAATGTTTAACAATCCATAAGAAAGGCCTTAACAAAGAGAGGAATGCTTATTATTAGAACAAGCACTGTTAACAATAATAAAGAAATTCTGTAGCGCTCCAAAGCTCTGGGCTGAACTGTTAGCATTCTTTCCATTCAATTCAGTTTATTTATATAGCACCAAGTCACAAAAGTTGTCTCTGGTCACTGTGCAAAGGCATTCATTATAAAAGCCAATTATAAAATATATCTAAGAAAGACAGCAGATTGAGTTGAATCGTCACGTCTTTGCAGTCTCCCATTCTGAGCAAGCACATTGGTAACAGTGGAAAGGACAAAACTTAACTTTTAACAGGAAGAAACCTCCAGCAGAACCAGGCTCAGGGTGAGCGGCCATCTGCTTTGACCGGCTGGTTTTGAGAGGGAAGGAGAAACAAACAAACACAGAATAGCCGGTAAGACGCAGGTTCTATGGGATGTTCAATCCACGTGTTCCATTGGGAGAAAGACAAAAAGCACATCTTAAAAATACAAATATTCCTAATAAACATTCTTTAAGAAATTTTTGAAATGGAAACTAATACTGTAATTACATTTAATCCGCATCCTTCTGCATCAAAACCCATGACCAAAGTTCAGATCTGAATTTAAAATCTTCTAACATATAAAGCTCTCAACAACTTGGCTCCATCTTATATTACAAGGTTCAAGTTCAAGGTTCTTTATTGTCATTCTCATCACATGTGGTACATGAGATGGAACGAAATTGTTTAATCAAGGTCCCAGTTACACCCAACAATAGCAAAAACTTTCAAGTATTAAAAAAGAAACAGTATACAAAGATACACACTAAACAATAATAATGTAATATAATACAGTTTATTAAACAGCAGCCTGAACATGAGTCTGTTGTGAGATGGATATGAACATAACAGCTTAAAGGCAAAAGATCAGCAGCATGGATAGCTTCAGGGTAAAAGCTGTTCCTCAATCTAGTTGTACAACACTTAATTCTCTGCAACCTCCTACCTGAGGGGAGTGGGGCTAAAAGTGTGTGCGCTGGGTGAGTGGGGTCCTTCATGATGCAGGTGGCACTCTTCTTGCATCTGACGGTTAGAGTCAGAGATTCTTTATTGTCATTCGCACCCCATGTGGTACATGTGATGGAACAAGATTATGTACACAGGGTCCCAGTTACATCCAAAAATAAAATGTAAAAGAAAAACATTAATAACATCTAAGATATGAACTAAGAAAAACAACTGAAAATACACTAAGCACTAGTAGCATAAAAACATTACGTTGAACAGCAGCACAAACATGAGTCTGTGTGAGCAGAGGAGCATGAATGAACACAGCAACATGAAACAGATCAGCAGCAACATGAAACAGATCAGCAGCAACATGAAACAGATCAGCAGCAACATGAAACAGATCAGCAGCAACATGAAACAGATCAGCAGCAACATGAAACAGATCAGCAGCAACATGAAACAGATCAGCAGCAACATGAAACAGATCAGCAGCAACATGAAACAGATCAGCAGCAACATGAAACAGATCAGCAGCAACATGAAACAGATCAGCAGCAACATGAAACAGATCAGCAGCAACATGAAACAGATCAGCAGCAACATGAAACAGATCAGCAGCAACATGAAACAGATCAGCAGCAACATGAAACAGATCAGCAGCAACATGAAACAGATCAGCAGCAACATGAAACAGATCAGCAGCAACATGAAACAGATCAGCAGCAACATGAAACAGATCAGCAGCAACATGAAACAGATCAGCAGCAACATGAAACAGATCAGCAGCAACATGAAACAGATCAGCAGCAACATGAAACAGATCAGCAGCAACATGAAACAGATCAGCAGCAACATGAAACAGATCAGCAGCAACATGAAACAGATCAGCAGCAACATGAAACAGATCAGCAGCAACATGATGTGATTTTTCACAGTGATTATTCTGGTTAGATTCATGAACAGCCTCAGGGTAGAAGCTGTTCCTCAGTCTAGTGGTTCTACACTTAATGCTCCTCAACCTCTTTCATGAGGGGAGTGGGGCAAAAAGTGTGTATGCTGGGTGAGTGGGGTCCTTCATGATGCAGGTGGATCCTCTTCCTGAATCTGGTGGTGTAGATGTCTGTGATGGTGGGGAGGCTGACTCCAACATCTTCTGTGCAGCCTTCACCACTCTCTGCAAAGCTTTTTTTTCTGCAGCTGTGCAGCCTCCATGCCACACGTTGATGCTGGAGCACAGGATGCTCTCCACTGCACACCTGTAGAAGGAGGTGAGGACTGAGCTTCCCAGTCCAGCTCGTCTCAGCCGCCTGAGGAAGTAGAGTCTCTGATGACCTTTCTTGATCAAGCTGGTGGTGTTGTTGCTCCAGCTGAGGTTGTTGTTCAGGTGCACACTCAAGTACTTGTAGCTGGAGACCACTTCCACCACAGATCCTCCCATGTTTAGGGGTGGGGGTTGCTCCTTCTGAAATCGACAATCTTCTCCTTTGTCTTCTTCACATTGATGTGGAGGTTGTTCTTCCTCAGTTTTCCAGATGTTCCCTCTGGGATTAATAAAGTATTTTTGAATTTGAACTTGAAGTTCCACCTCCTGCCTGTAGTCGGACTCATCGTTGTTTGCGATGCATACAACCAACGCTGTTTTGTCCGCAAAACTTTACAATATGGCAGCCTGGGTGGGTGCACAGTCATATGTAAGCAGAGTAAACAGAAGGGAGCTCAACACTCATCGGCTGAGGGGAGCAAGTGTCGAGGATTATGGTGGAGGAGGAGAATTTGTGGATCCTCACAGACTGCGGCCTGTTGGGTCCTCCCCCAGAAAATCTGGAATAAACAAGATGCCAGTTCCTGCATTTTGGTGTATTTTAACAGGTTGATAAAAATCTGTAAACATTTTATTGAGTTTATTAAAAACAGGTCTCTCTTGTAAATGAGCCATGGAGGCTCAACAAGACTAACAATCTGTATAAATAAAGGCCTTGAATTGAAATTACTTTTTTAGAGAGTAGTGAATAGAGCAGCTCCAATTCTGTCAAGCAAACAATTTGACTCAATCTGCTGGTTTCCCATGAACAACTTTTTACTCCTTGGTTTTTAAAGTGTACTGAATAGGATCGTATTGTTTTTCAGTTGGACTGAATTGACGGTTTGTGTTTTGATTTAGCTACATCTATTTTAAACTGATATAGAATTACCATATTTTCTGGCCTATAAATCACAGTTTTTTTAATTACAAATTTTCATGTCCTGAGACTTATGGGGCGAAGCGACATGTTTATGGATTTTCCCCCATAATTTTAGACCAATTTTTGGCTCAGATATGATCGTTTTTCATTTTGGCAAAAAATGGTGCGATACCACTTTTGTCCGCTAGGGTCCACCGACCGTTCCCACCTCATGTGTCTGAACAAAGCTGCCTCTGGTCGGACTCACTCTGTCGCAGCCCGGCCTCCTGCTCTCTGGAGCTCTGACACTTCCAGAGAATCCACCGACCGTTTCCAGCTCATGTGTCCGACTGCAGCCTCCTCTGGTTGGACTTACTCTGTCGCAGCCAGGCCTCCTGCTCTGGAGGTCTAACTACTAAACCACAGGACAGATTTTGTTGAAACTTACAGAAAGTAATTACTAGGTGGACATTTACAAACTGTTAGCTGTAGGAGATGTTTAGAGCTAAAATTCAATGTTTTAGGACCGTAAATGTGTAGCGGTTAGCTTGTAGCTCCGTGTTTTTCCGGGTACTATTTACGTAAATAGCTCAAGAACCACACAGCAGATTTTCATTAAACTTACAGAAAGTAATTACTGGGTGGACATTTACAAACTTTTAGCTGTCGGAGATGTATAGAGCTAAAAGTCGATGTTTTAGGACCGTAAATGTGTAGCGATTAGCTTGTAGCTTTGTGTTTTTCCGGGTACTATTTGCCTAAATAGCTCATGAACCACAGGACAGATTTTGTTGAAACTTACAGAAAGTAAATACTGGGACATTGACAAACTGTTAGCTGTAGGAGATTTTTGAGCTAAAATTTGATGTTTTAGGACTGTAAATAATAATAATAATAATAATAATAATAATAATAATAATAATTAATTCAATTTATAACGCACTTTTCATTACTGAAAATCTCAAAGTGCTACACATATATTGAATGCTACACACATTCATAAACCGGTGTGTAGCGGTTAGCTTGTAGCTCTGTGTTTTTCCGGTTACTATTTACCTAAATAGCTCAAGAACCACATGGCAGATTTTCATTAAACTTACAGAAAGTAGTTACTGGGTGGACATTTACAAACTGTTAGCTGTAGGAGATCCATCCATCCATCCATCTTCTTCCGCTTATCCGGGGTCGGGTCGCGGGGGTAGCAACCTAAGTAGGGAGGCCCAGACTTCCCTCTCCCCAGCCACTTGGAGCAGCTCCTCCGGGGGAATCCCAAGGCGTTCCCAGGCCAGCCGAGAAACATAGTCCCTCCAGCGTGTCCTGGGTCTTCCTCTGGGTCTCCTCCCGGTGGGACATGCCCGGAACACCTCACCAGGGAGGCGTCCAGGAGGCATCCTAACCAGATGCCCGAGCCACCTCAACTGGCTCCTCTCGATGTGGAGAAGCAGCGGCTCTACTCCGAGTCCCTCCCGGATGACTGAGCTTCTCACCCTATCTCTAAGGGAGAGTCCAGCCACCCTGCGGAGAAAACTCATTTCAGCCGCTTGTATCCGAGATCTTGTTCTTTCGGTCATAACCCAAAGCTCATGACCATAGATGAGGGTGGGAACGTAGATCGATCGGTAAATTGAGAGCTTTGCCTTTTGACTCAGCTCTCTCTTCACCACGACAGACCGGTACAGCGCCCGCTTCACTGCGGACGCTGCACCTATCCGCCTATCGATCTCACGCTCCAGTTTTCCCTCATTCGTGAACAAGATCCCGAGATACTTAAACTCCTCCACTTGGGGCAGGACCTCCTCCCCGACCCGGAGAGGGCATGCTACCCTTTTCCGGCTCAAGACCATGGCCTCGGATTTGGAGGAACTGATCCTCATCCCGGCCGCATCACACTCGGCTGCAAACCGCTCCAGTGAAAGTTGTAAATCACGAACTGATGAAGCCAGTAGGACCACATCATCTGCAAAAAACAGAGAAGCGATTCTAAGGTCACCAAAACGGATCCTCTCAACACCTTGGCTGCGCCTAGAAATTCTGTCCATAAAAGTTATGAACAGAATCGGTGACAAAGGGCAACCTTGGCGGAGTCCAACTCTCACCGGAAACGAGCCTGACTTACTGCCGGCAATGCGGACCAAGCTCTGACACCGGTCGTACAGGGACCTAACAGCCCTTATCAAAGGGCCTGGTACCCCATACTCCCGGAGTACCCCCACAGAACCCCCCGAGGGACGCGGTCGAATGCCTTCTCCAAGTCCACAAAGCACATGTAAACTGGTTGGGCAAACTCCCACGCACCCTCCAGGACCCTGCTGAGGGTGTAGAGCTGGTCCAGTGTTCCACGACCAGCACGAAAACCACACTGCTCCTCCTGAATCCGAGGTTCGACTATCCGACGGACCCTCCTCTCCAGAACCCCTGAATAGACCTTACCAGGGAGGCTTAAGAGTGTGATCCCCCTATAGTTGGAACACACCCTACGGTCCCCCTTTTTGAATAGGGGAACCACCACCCCAGTCTGCCAATCCAAGGGAACTGCCCCCGATGTCCACGCGATATTGCAGAGTCGCGTAAGCCAACACAACCCTACAACATCCAGAGCCCTAAGGAACTCCGGGCGAATCTCATCCACCCCCGGAGCCTTGCCACCGCGGAGCTTTTTAACCACCTCGGCGACCTCAGCACCAGAGATCGGAGAACCCGACCCAAAGTCCCCAGGCTCTGCTTCCTCAGTGGAAGACGTGCCAGTAGGATTGAGGAGGTCTTCGAAGTATTCCGCCCACCGACTCACAACATCCCGAGTTGAGGTCAGCAGCACGCCACCTCCACCATAAATGGTGTTGGTCGCGTACCTCTTTTCCCTGTAGGAGATTTTTGAGCTAAAATTGTGGGCGGCCGTGGCGTAGTGGTAATGTCAGTCGTCCCCCGATCGGAAGGTTGGCGGTTCGAATCCTGGTTCCCCACACCATGTGTCGTTGTGTCCTTGGGCAAGACACTTAACCCCGAGTTGCTCCCGGTAGGACTGGAAAGCACCTTGCATGGTAGTCTGCCGCTACCGGTGTATGAATGTGTGTAGCATTCAATGTGTGTAGGACTTTGAGATTTTCACTAATGAAAAGTGCGTTATAAATTGAATTCATTATTATTATTATTATTATTAAAATTCAATTTATTTATAAATTATTTTCGCAGCACGCGCAACCGTTTGGAAGACATCAAAACGAAATAATTTTAATCCAGCAGATTTGACCATTACGTGAATTTATTAAGGAACGGTTAAGCTCAGGGACACTTGTGCTATAATGTCAGCTAAGAAATATATATTTTTAAGTGTTCATCTTGCTAAATTTTAAAGAAATAAAGCCATCCCACCTGCACGCGTGCACATGGCGAAACTACTTTTTTAAATCCAGCATATTTGACCATTACGTGGATTTATTAAGGAACAGTTAAGCTCAGGAACACTTGTGCTATAATGTCAGCTAAGAAATATATTTTTAAGCGTTTATTTTGCAAAATTTTAAAGAAATGAAGCTGTCCCACCCGCGTGCGTGCACATGACGAAACTACTTTTTAAAATCCAGCTGATTTGACCATTTCGTGATTTTATTAAGGAAAGGTTAAGCTCAGACACATCTTTGCTATAATTTTCAGCAAACAAATAATTGTTTTTACCGTGTTAATCTGGTAAAGTCCTTCCGTGCTCACTTGCTCCTGTGGCCGCCATATGCAGCAGGGCGGTGACGCGTAACATAGGCAATGCGTCAGCGGTGACGCGTAACATAGGCGATGCGTCAGCGGTGACGCATAAAAGATGCAACGTATATGGAGGTGCGACACGTTAATGGATTTTTCCACTTTATTGGACATAATTGGACAAAGCGACTTGTCGGGCGGTGCGACTTTTCAGCCAAAAAATACGGTACATCATAACTGGAGTTATTTCTTTTATGTCTCACGTCCAGAGATGACTTTTGTTGTGAAGCACTGTACATAAACTGAGTTTATACCCTTTCACTACACTGAATCTTTAGTCTCTGATCACTGTTGTTTTTGTGCAGATGAAAAAATGAGACCAGAAACATTTGAACAGAAATTTTTTATTGCGTGTCGACTCTGGCTGTTAAACCTGACATGGGAGCACAGATTGGATGTCATTCTCTGCCACATTTCCTTGTCCACAGAAGGTAATGCTGTGAAAAAGACAAAAAGAGGCAAATAAATCAATCAACATAAAAATATGACTGAGCCAGGCCTTATTAAAGGGAGTTTAAGGGATTTTTCAGATGTATTCTTTTATTTATTTTGTAGAAATTGTTCTGAATACAAAGAAAATCTGTTATAGTTTGGCCGTTGGTGTAATGATGAGGAAGACAACGACATTAATTAACTTTTAAGTCTAGGCATTAAAATTTCTCTCACAAAGATGGTCACTGTTGATAAGTTAATGATGATGATAATAATAATAATAATAATAATAATAATAATAATATAATAATTTGGAGTGTTTAAAATCTGTAATTATGAACTTTTATAACTGTATATATATATATATATATATATATCCATCCATCCATCCATTTTCTTCCGCTTATCCGGGGTCGGGTCGCGGGGGTAGCAGCCTAAGTAGGGAGGCCCAGACTTCCTCTCCCCAGCCACTTGGAGCAGCTCCTCTGGGGGAATCCCAAGGCGTTCCCAGGCCAGCCGAGAAACATAGTCCCTCCAGCGTCCTGGGTCTTCCTCTGGGTCTCCTCCCGGTGGGACATGCCCGGAACACCTCACCAGGGAGGCGTCCAGGAGGCATCCTAACCAGATGCCCGAGCCACCTCAACTGGCTCCTCTCGATGTGGAGAAGCAGCGGCTCTACTCCGAGTCCCTCCCGGATGACTGAGCTTCTCACCCTATCTCTAAGGGAGAGTCCAGCCACCCTGCGGAGAAAACTCATTTCAGCCGCTTGTATCCGAGATCTTGTTCTTTCGGTCATAACCCAAAGCTCATGACCATAGATGAGGGTGGGAACGTAGATCGATCGGTAAATTGAGAGCTTTGCCTTTTGACTCAGCTCTCTCTTCACCACGACAGACCGGTACAGCGCCCGCTTCACTGCGGACGCTGCACCTATCCGCCTATCGATCTCACGCTCCAGTTTTCCCTCATTCGTGAACAAGATCCCGAGAT
>JBBPBX010034567.1:0-19938 GCA_038048925.1 Garcialebias charrua
TATATGTAATGGGCATGACCGTGTCCACTTTGATACACCTGTGTACTTTTGAACTGTTCCAGAGATGACCTTTACTGACCTCTCAGTAAAGCAAGACATTTACCACAAAATCATTCCATTAGTTGTAATCTGAGAATATAGTCACCAAAAGAGACTATTTCTATCTTTGATTTTAGGCTGATGTGATCAAAAGAATAACTTTTGTCATTTTCATGATATATGTTATATGCTGTTATTCTTTTAATATGGAGTATTACTGTGTTCACTGCTGTGTTAAAGTTGAAGTCTCGGGTCAGAGAGACCCGACGGTTTTGTTTAGAAAGTCAGAAGACAGTTAATCCGTTGTTTTTCAGGAGAACGACTCCAGCTTCTCTGTCTTTTTCCTAAACAATTTCCCTCTGCTGGCTGTAACCTTGGGTCATGATAACACATGTCTCACTCCTCTCATGATCTTCTTTTAAGTTCTAACTTTTGCTGAAACGCTTCAGAGTTTGCTGGGAACTTCAAAAGAGATGTGAACTTTCCCAAAGAGCTGGATGGACGTTTAGCCACACGCTAAGGGCATGTCGTCCAGCTAAGGACTGATAACAGGCTGTTATGAGTCCACTGAGAACGAGCGTAAGCTCAAAACTTTGTTTATTCCTTCATGGAATAGTTATCTTGAAGTCAGAGGCCTGAAGCTGACGCATTTTCTGATGGTCGATGCGGAACCCAGGAGACGTTGAAAACGTAAACGAATAACCTGCTCAGAGGTATTGGTTCCCACAAGGACCCGTGCATCTGAAAAGCTACAAGGTCTTCTCTCTTACCGGGCTGTCGTCAAAAGGTAAAGAGCTGTTTACAAACGTACCTGGATTTTAGCAGAAGTCGGATGAGAAGTGTCACTTTGGTAACATGCTCACGATAATTTCCTTTAAACCATCTTCCTCCTATTCTTTTCCCTCTCAATCTAAGCTGGAAACTATTTAAGCTAAAGAGCCCTCAGACTAAATATGTTTAACATCCAATATTGAAGTCTGTTGTGTTAAATTTAAGTGTGCTGACGTATTAAATTGAAAGAAAGTGAAATCATGTCAATCAAGTGTAATGGTGTTAATTTAGTGATTTATCTTAAATAAATGGTAGTGTCTTTGGCATACCAACTAAGTTAACGTCTCTGTCACTTAATGGCTTTGTTTATTTATCCATCATAAAGATCACAGAAATATTGGGTAAACTGAAAAAGAAAAGAATCCGTGAAATTACTATTCAATCTGAATAAGTAGATTAATTAAGGATAAAGAGGTCAGCTTAATACTGACCCCTGTTAAAATCCTTTAGTTACATCTGGGTGACACTATATGTGTTGAAAGACACAATATATGGTCTCCCTCATGTTTCCTTCATCTGGTGGCCAGTACGAGGATTCTGAAAGTTTATTGATAAATCTGTGATCTCTCATGAACTTGAAACGTTATGTTGGCATGGTTATTCCAATTTTTGGACTCTGAAGGTGATAATTTTTGGCTGAGGTGTTCGAGACAGGCAGATTCTGCATGTTTTATCATTTGAAGCTGAGAGATTGTTATTGTTCAACTCCTTAACACGCTGTGGGAAGCTTTAGGTGAAGTTTTGTCAGCCCGTGGTCTGTGGGGGGGTTCTGGTTCCGTTCGGCCCAGTTCACGCACAGACTCCGGTACAAAGCTTTGTTGACCGCCGAGTCAAACTGCCTGAAAAGCTGTTAACATCTGCAAGATTGCTGTGTGTGGTATTTTTACATATTAGAGCAGGTCGAAAAAGCATATTACTGTTAGAACGTTGTCGGCTGGGTTTCAGACCCGTTTCCTGCTCCATTAAAAAGTGGACCGGAACCGACCTTGAAGTGGCTCCGAGCGAGTCCGTGTTTGTTCTACAGCAGCAGTGCTGGGTTACTGAGCGTAGCTAAGTTGTGCCTGTTTTAAATGTGATTGCCACGTTTCAGAATTTTGGGAAGTTAATTTAAAGCGTTTGAGTTGTTTAAGAGTCTAGAGTTGCGTGCTAAGCTAACGTTACAGAGACGTGTCCTACACGTTGTTTATGAGCTGTGATTGGATGAACGAGAGCTGTGAGCTGTCAATCACTCGTGGCGAGCGCTGATTCGCTGTAGTGGGAACGCACGCCGTTGCGACCAACCCACTTTGTCGTCATTTCCGGTACTGCATTGGGCGAATGTAAGAAAACTACATTCACCATGAATGCTTGGAATGAACTACAAGCGCTGTGATTGATTGGTTGACGTCACGTATCTGTTTAGCGAGCTCCGCCTCGCTCAACGGAAGCTGGTGACGCGCTGCGTCGGCCCGCCTATTTGTGTCGTCATTTCCAGGTGCACTTTGGGTGACAAGCAGTTCACACTCAAACGGAGATTTCACTGAAAGTTTAAAAAACTAATTTGAAGCCATCTAAACTGTCTAACAACATAAATTTGTCTCTGACAAGAACGTGGTTCGAGCGTTTATCACTGACACACTAGAAACTAACTCTGAAAAGGTTGTTTTTAGTTTAAATACTGAATAAAAAAAATCAGTCTCCTCGTGATAACATTAAGACTCGAAGCTGCCCCCTGTTGGTTAAAAGACGTTGACAGATGAGTTTTCTCAAAAACATCATAAAAAAGTCAGCATTTTTATGGTGAATTACCAGCTAAAATTGTTCTGTACACAAACAATAGCTCCTGTTTATTTTAAATAAATATTTAGAATAACAGAGGTACAGACAAACATTTTTGCTTATTTTAAATACAAAAGAATTTAAAATAACAAACAAAAGTACAGTTTTCACTCCAGATAACTGCAATTTTTTTCCTTTCTCTTCCTTCTCTCTGACACATCATCTTCCACAGTTATCCTGTGTACATTTAAACTTTCCTGTTTATTTCAAATAGTGAAAAGTTTAGAGTAACGAATACAGAGCATCTTTTATTTTTATTTTCACTGAAAATCCAGATAAAAGATGGCAGGCACAGAGGGTGAGACCCCTGACACCACGGATACGGGGCAGCCTGTGCCAACTGAAGGCCACGACCCGACCAAAGCAGATTGGATCGAACGTGCCTTATTTTCACTCACAGGGTCCATCACAAACTATCATGAAGAGACACAGTTGATGGAGGAAGCAGATGTGGACAGAGCATTAAAAACTGTAACAGCTGGAACCACAACGGCTGAAAAGAAAGCAGACAGAGATAAACGTTTGGCTAAATTAAGCCTTCTGTTAAAGGCCAAGCTAGACTTTGAAACTGCTGTACGCCGGGCTGTCTCTACATCATGTTTAACAGCACAAATGGAGGTTGCCACTTTACAGCAGGAGGTAAAGAGTTTAACACAGTCGAGTATTGACAGCGCTGAACAAACGCGTAATCTTTGCACAATGTTAAAAAGGGATTTTGACCAATCACAAGATGAGTTGGAAAAATGTGTGGTGGAGAAGGATAAGTATTACCATCAGTACAAGTCGATTCAGGCGGATTGTGAGGAGGCACGGGACGCGCTGGACAAATGCACGGACACCCTGGAATCATTATCACTACGGTACACAAGGCTGCAAGATGATTATAGAAAATCACAAGAACAGCACATGATGTTACAACGTGAAAATGAAGGGTTAAGAGTCCAACTGAACAGTTGTAGAATAGAGCGTGCATCAGCAATGAACAAACTCTTTGACGAAGAGAGAAAATGTTTGGATCTCATGAGTAAACACCTTGAGAATCCACCGCCTCCGCCGCCCCCTCCCATACCTGATGACCCACTCCCTCCTCCACCGCCCCCGCCCATGCCCGATCCACCACCCCCACCTCCACCTCAACAGACATTTGCTGGGACAACCCAATGGCAGGTACCTACGTACCCCATGTCTACAGGTGTACCTGGTGCGCAGACGGGTGGGTATATCACTATTAATGGCTCTCAATTCGCTGTCCCAATAGAACGACTCCATAAAATTTCCCAGTTCGTTCAACGTTTTGAGCCAGGGCAATATGGTTCGACTGAAACCGATACCTATCTGAAAGACATAGAGTTTAAACTGGCATGCTATCCTAACGCTACGGTTGACGATAAAATCAGTTTGATCAAACTCACCACAAACAGGAAAGTGCAACACTTCATTGCGCGTCAACCAGTCGCCATTTTGAAGGATTACAAACTTTTCTGCGAAACTCTACTGCAAGAATATGCTCCTCGCATGGGAGACGTTGGCTACCAAGCCGCATTGAAAATCACTCAGGGGCAGAATGAACATCCGATCCCATACTATGACAGACTTTTCGAAGCCTTTTTTGGTGATCGGAATGAGCCAGGGATGGAGGATGAACGTGATTTTAAGTTTCTTTTTATGAACAATCTATATTCAGAGATTGGTTCAACGGCCAACCTCATGGCCGACTACAGAGAAAAAACCATGCGTGAATTAAAGGAGTGCGCTATACGTGTTTTTGAAACATACAAGCGACACAAGAAACCAGTAGAGGTGTATCCAGGTGAAAAGGTCAAATACCAAACGCTAGACCTTGAAGGAGCAAGAGCGCCAGCTCACTCTTTTAAGGAAGGCGAGAATAAACAAAATTTCCAACCTGACAGACCGCAAAATGAAGGTGTCCGCTGGAACAAAGACCAAAAGGGGTCCAGAGACCCTAAGTGGTACAGGCCGCATCAAGAGGAAGAACCCCATCATCAAAAAAGGGGGGCATTCCAAAAGAAAAAGAAATATGGGTCCCAAGGAGACTCATATGAAAGAGGGTGGTCCCAGAGGGGACCCCCGAGCAATGCGCCAGCTCCTGCACCTCAAACTGAACAGTCTGGGGCGAGGAAAAACCCACAGAAGTTCCAGAAAAAAGGCCCTAAACCTCTGTCCTCAGAAGAGATGGAGAACATACGTCGGTTGTTAGAAAGTTTGAAAAAAACAAACAAGGAAAACAAACCTGGAGTAATGTGTAGCACTATCATTGATAGTGACTCAGAACACACAAATAACAGCAATGCCACAATTGCTGACAGTCACCAAGATACTGATGGTCAGGATGCTGACAATCAGGGTACAGACAGTCAACAAGACGTTGATTGTAACCATGACATCATTGTTACAGAGTCCGAGAGCCCCTCATCAGAAAAAGGGGGGGAAAGCTCACTCACCAAAGACAATGACTCGTCACAGACCGATCACTCAGACCCATGTGTGACTGCACTACCAGTACAGGTGAATGAAAATCACACAGACAATGGTAGACGTAACAAACGTCGGAAAAAACCTGATAGGTTCCTGTGTAACATTATCAGGAAGGGGCCCGCTAAGAAGGCTTACCTGTCAATCACTTTAGAAGGGGTCCTCACAGAAGAGGCCCTCCTGGATGGTGGGGCTGACATAACCATTATGTCTCCCACACTGTTGAAGGAGCTACGGATAGCCGCTAGCGGTGTTGACAGGGAAATACCCCTCAAAGAATGTGCTGTAGTATTGCAGGGACTCTCAGAGACGAGAACAACCCTAACAGCTATAGCCATGGTTCATATGCAGATTGGTGAAATGACGCTATACCACCCGGTACACGTGTCCGCCGTTGACTCATTCCCATTTTTGGTCGGCCAAGACTTTATAAACCGCTTCGACGCGATTATAGATTATGGCGATCAGACAATGTGGACCAGAGTGAGCCAACCACTGCCAATCGATATGCCTACACAAGGTGACACTGACTGTCTAACAGCAGGTACCGCGGAAGGCACGAAGGGACCCTCCAACGAGAGCACAATCCCGGTAAGTGAACCTTTAGCAACAGGTGAGGCAGAAAAGGCCCAACAAGAGAGCCTCCTCTGCGAGCTGAAACAGTCAGCACTCACTGAACACTACCTACCACAGGTAGTCAAAGGTGTTGAGATCCAAGGATCCCACACCGATGATGCTGTTCTGTCTCCTTGGACGGAGAAATCAGCGATCAGCCAAGCTTTCTATGGAACCTTGGTTAAAAAACAGCTGGGTCTAGAAATGAACAAAAAGGCTTTCCGCTTTTCGTCAGACCCCAACGATAAACAGGTAATGACCGCAAAAGGGATCATTGACCTGAAACTGCTCTGGAACCAACGAGAACTGGATCACCCGTTCCTCGTGGTCCCGAACTTACCACATGCAACCTACATAGGCTCCGACATTTTGGTAAGATTAGGTGTCCGAGTGGACATCAACAACAATGTACTGTGGTCACTAGACACAGCCACAAGTGACTCTCCTGTGCTAACCACAGAGAACCTTAAGGCTGGACAGACCATTCCAGAGGTCTGCCAGATTGCTAACAGCCATAACACTGCGGTACCACCTCAGGTTATGAACAAGCCAGTGATGTGTCACATCATGAAAGGACAAGCTATTAGCACAAAACAGGCATACTTTCAACCATCTCCTATGTTTTTCAAATTGGGACTGTCCATAGAGGCCACATGCCACGTGACCCTCGACTGCAGAACCACGACTGTTGCTGTGTGCAACACAAGCACAGAAGAGGTACTGATCCCAAAAAACACACAGTTAGGATGGTTGATCTCTACTGATTTTCATGATTTTGAGCTAAGCATTCCATTTCTGGGAGGACTCCCAGAAAACTTGATCCCAAATCAACACACGGGGCAAGTCTTGTTCACGAAACCAACACAGGCCATAGCTCTTTTCTCCCCCACTGAGTCCGACCAGGACACTGTCCGCAGGTTCGGTTTCAACAAAGGAGACAGTCTATGCCCCCAAACTTACAGTGCACTACCTGTTGACAGGTTTTACGACACTGAAGGGGACTCACTGGAGCTCCCCAAAGAACAAGAACCCCTCTCAGTTGCTTCACAGATTGACCAGGTGGTCGCCCAAGCCGACGCCCTGAAAACTGATGAAGAAAGGGACAAACTTCGCAAAGTTCTTCTAAAATATGAGAAATCATTCTCAACTGACTCGATGGATTGTGGGTTGACCACGCTCCACACAGTGAGCATCCCAACCCCGCCTAATGCTCCCCCTGCATTTGTCAGACAGTACAAGATTCCTCTGGCAGCACATCAACCTATCAGAGAAATCATTAATGACCTGTTAGAAAAAGGTATCATCCGATACTGTAACAGCACTTACTCTGCGCCTTTATGGCCGGTGTTAAAACCAAATGGTAAGTGGAGACTCACTATAGACTACCGAAAGCTAAACAAACAAGTTCCCTTATCCAGATGGCCTATGACGCAACTCCAACAGGAACTGCCCAAGGTCACCAATGGTAAGTACTTCTCGACCCTCGACGTCGCCTCTGGTTTTTGGACCATCCCTGTGCGCGCCGAGGATCAGTACAAACTAGCTTTCACTTTTGGTGGCCGTCAATACACCTTTAACAGGTGTCCCTTTGGCTACGCTAACTCACCTGCAGAGTTCAACATCTTCTTGAACAAAGCATGTCCAGACGCCCATGAGCGTGGGACACTGATCTACGTGGACGATGTCCTTCTGAGGCAGCCGACATTGGACTCACATTTGGCTGAGATCGACCACGTTCTGAATCAACTAACAACTGCTGGTGCTAAGATATCACTGTCAAAATGCCAATGGTGCAGAACCAAAGTGGACTACGTTGGCCTACTCGTAGGTCCAGACGGAGTACAACCACAGCTGACTCGCACCCAAGGCCTCGACAATCTCAAAGTCCCCACCAATCTCAAAGAACTACAAAGTTTTCTGGGCGTGTGTAACTACTCGAACCAATTCATCGAAAACTATGCGGACCTTGCGAAACCACTGACTGAACTCCTTAAAAAAGACGTACCATTTGTTTGGACTGACAAACAGCAACAGGCAATGGACGCTCTTATAAACAGGATCAAGTCAGCCCCTTGTTTAGTCTACCCAGACTACAACAAAGAGTTTTACTTGGAAGTGGGCTTCTCAGCTCATTGCATAAGTGCAGGTCTGTACCAGATACACGACAGAGACAAACGTGTAGTAGCCTACGCCAGCAAAACGATGGCAGGCCCCGAGTTGAGATTCTCAGACTGTGAGAAAGCTTTACTGACCACAGTGTGGGCAGTTAAACATTTCTCCAGCTACATTGGTGGACAGAAAATCATTGTGGAAACACAACACCAGCCAGTGACTTTTCTTAACAGTGAACGCATCAGAGATGGTGTGGTGACAAACTCACGTGTTGCGACGTGGCTCATGGCGCTTCAAAGTTTTGACCTAGACATACGTTATGGTCAAAACAAGAAGTCACATCTGGGGACGGACTTGGCAATCTGCCAGAAGTGTACACAAGATGTACCAGCCACCCAGCCGCCGGTTGAGGTAAAACCCCCAGTATCTGAAGACCCGAATCACCACTTCTTTGATGACAATATCTGCAAAGATATGACAACATTGTACGTGGATGGATCTTCATTCCTCCGCGACAAAATCTGTAGGGCAGGTGTTGGAGGAGTTCTCCTCCAAGACCAAGAACAGATAACTTTCAGCTACAAATTAGGCTCTCAGACTTCTCAGTACGCTGAGATTGCAGGAATCCTAATAGCTCTCCAGATGGTAGTAGAACGCTCCATCAAGACGCTAGTCATCTGCACTGACTCTAACTATGCTCGTTTAAGTTTCGCTTGTCACCTCGCTGTGTGGAAACAGAACGGTTTCCTAACAAGCGACAGAAAAGTGGTCAAACACAAAGAGCTTTTCATAGCGTGTGATCACTTGGTGACATCACACGACTTACAGATCTACTGGAAGAAAGTTCCAGGACATTCTAGAGTCCCAGGCGATGACAAGCACTACAATGACATTGCAGATTCCTTAGCCAAAGAAGGAGCCGACGAAGGTCCTCTATGGTCCTTCGACCCCTCCTGGTTAATCAAGACTCTGTCAATACAACCTACAGTCAGGGTAATGGCAGTCACACGTGCACAGGCCGCAGCCAGACCTGCTGACAACGCAGTCTCTGTACGACCCGCACTGACTGACCCAGACATCATCCAACTACAGAAGTCGGATCCTGCTATCAACTCCATGATACTGTACCTGACTGATCCAGACAAAAACACTCCGTCTAAAGACGAACTGGATTCCGATCCAGACCTTAAAGTCCTTTATCAGCTGCGCAAACAGCTAAAACTAATCAAAGGCATCCTAACTTTCGCTCATGGACCAACGTCCTCACCTGTGTTCGTGGTTCCCCATGAACAAAGGGGGGTGATGTTAGTTCATGCCCATGATCTCCCGTCCGCAGGACACAAAGGAGATAAAGCCACGCTGACGGCATTAAAACAAATTGCCTATTGGCCTGGAATGAAAAAGGATGTCAAGGACTACATTGAAGGGTGCGTGGTCTGTGGCCAGTTTCAGCCAACCAGACCACTTCACAGAGCACCACTGCAAAGCAGAGGCATTGCATTCCCATGGTCTGACCTCCAGATCGACTGGGTTGGACCACTCACTAAGAGCTCTAGAGGAAATAAATATTTTCTCACGGTAACCTGTGCATTCACCAAATGGGTAGAATGCCTACCAGCTCCTAACGACACAGCACAAACCACTGCTATGTTGTTAATGAATCATATATTCTCAAGGTTTGGACTTCCCCTTCGGGTGAACTCAGACCAAGGTACACACTTCACAGGTGAAGTGATGAAAGAACTGTGGAAGACGCTAGGCGTCAAGGCCAACTTTCATGTCGGCTACCACCCACAGGCTTCAGGCCAAGTAGAGAGAGCAAACAGAACTGTGGTGAGTATTTTGAAGAAATACGTGGCTGCAAACCACAAGGACTGGGACGTGAAACTCCCTCTGGTCCTCATGGCCATAAGAGCCACTCCACACACATCAACTGGCATCTCTCCCTTCGAGATGATGACCGGTCGACAAATGACTCTCCCTCTACACCTGTTGTACCAACCAGGCGACGCCGCCATGGCGACAGCCTACACCACACAACAATACATGAAAGATTTGAATGTACACCTCAGAAACACTTTTGCTTTCGCCCAGAAAAACCTGGAAAAATCTGCTGAAGGACGTAAGGCGTACTACGACCAAAAGGCCTCTCACAATGAACTCCAAGTGGGAGACAGAGTCTGGTACTATACGTTCGCCCCAGCAACCGGGAAAGGAGGGTCCGAGACCGGAACTCTCGCCCGCAAACTAATGCCCAGGTGGACTGGACCTCATCTGATAACAGACAAAGTGTCCTCAGTCGTCTACGAAATCAAAATCAGCAAAGGCCGCAAAGAGCCAATTGCTAAATGGGTACATCGAAATCAGATCAAACCTTACAAGGCGTTCAATGACTCCACAAAAGACAAAGATCTCACAAACACACCGACTTCATGGGATAATAAGGTCGTACAAACACAAGTTAGTAAATAAACTAATCAGGTTTAAACTACCGTATTTCCACCCTATAAGTCGCATTGTCCAATTTGAACTTAGAAACGCTAAGCCTAAAACCCACAACAAAAAACTAACCTTAACAACCGTTTAAATCCACGAGATTTAATTTGACCTCGGTCATAAAGTTGAGACCCGTTTTTCTTGTGTGTTGCACTTTGGAATCTGACGACAAGAGTGTGTCGAAGCAGTGAAACGTTGTTTCCTTGTTGTTTAGTCATTACTGTTGTCATTAGTTGAGATATTGTTTTGGTTCTGAACACTCCCAGCCAAAAAGGTTTTGTATTAACATTGGTTAATGAATGATATGGATTTAACTATGCCAACATGCAGTTCGTTTTGTTAAATCTCAATCGTCGAAGAGTCAATGTAGTTTAAAGCTACTCAAGGTACCATAAACTACACTGGTCTCACAATTTCTAAATTGAACCGATTCGATCGTTTCTATTCTAGATTGTCTATTCATTTTGATGAGTCTCGCCATAGACTTCAAAATTTATTAGGAATACCAAATCCTACGTCGTTCGTCTAAAAGACAACAGACATTTAGATCAAACTATATTTCATTTTTCTATTTTAGTTTAACCTAAACTAAGTAATGAATGGAGGAATAGTTTGGAATTAGAGGCCTTCGTTACAGAAGCCCTCCAAAATTTTATAGGTATAGATCCCTATATCTAATTTTACAGAATTGATCCACCCCTTAATTGGTAATTGTAGCTGATCTAAACCATGATAGCTTACATACCAGGTGCATATAGGTAAGGCTTAATGTAAAATCCCAATCATAAGCCCACCTAAAAAACCACATAATTACATGACACATAGAACCAGAGTGGCACTGACTGGAAGCCAACCAGCCAACAACCTTCGATGTGGGTACCTGCAGCTCCAACGCTTGGTCTTCAAACTCCATCCAAGGGTCGCCTCCTCTGCGTCAATCGGGGGATCCCCTCTACATGCTGATTATAAAAACAATTGTTGCTGATGAAATCGCCAACTCTAATCGATATGGAATTATCGTTGTGGAATTACCGCTGTGGATTATAAGACTTTGTTTTCCAAGGGATTAAAAGCTTACCGCAATGGGATTACCTACGAACAGTATGGAATTTCCAAAAACTTTATGGGATTATAATTTTTGATTTTTCTTTTCCACTTGCTGGATTACTTCAAGATCAGAGACAGTTCAAGGTTTCCTTTCGTGTTGGACCTCATCCCCAAGGACTGGCGATGACTTCCAAAAGGGGGGAGATGTAATGGGCATGACCGTGTCCACTTTGATACACCTGTGTACTTTTGAACTGTTCCAGAGATGACCTTTACTGACCTCTCAGTAAAGCAAGACATTTACCACAAAATCATTCCATTAGTTGTAATCTGAGAATATAGTCACCAAAAGAGACTATTTCTATCTTTGATTTTAGGCTGATGTGATCAAAAGAATAACTTTTGTCATTTTCATGATATATGTTATATGCTGTTATTCTTTTAATATGGAGTATTACTGTGTTCACTGCTGTGTTAAAGTTGAAGTCTCGGGTCAGAGAGACCCGACGGTTTTGTTTAGAAAGTCAGAAGACAGTTAATCCGTTGTTTTTCAGGAGAACGACTCCAGCTTCTCTGTCTTTTTCCTAAACAATTTCCCTCTGCTGGCTGTAACCTTGGGTCATGATAACACATGTCTCACTCCTCTCATGATCTTCTTTTAAGTTCTAACTTTTGCTGAAACGCTTCAGAGTTTGCTAGGAACTTCAAAAGAGATGTGAACTTTCCCAAAGAGCTGGATGGACGTTTAGCCACACGCTAAGGGCATGTCGTCCAGCTAAGGACTGATAACAGGCTGTTATGAGTCCACTGAGAACGAGCGTAAGCTCAAAACTTTGTTTATTCCTTCATGGAATAGTTTATCTTGAAGTCAGAGGCCTGAAGCTGACGCATTTTCTGATGGTCGATGCGGAACCCAGGAGACGTTGAAAACGTAAACGAATAACCTGCTCAGAGGTATTGGTTCCCACAAGGACCCGTGCATCTGAAAAGCTACAAGGTCTTCTCTCTTACCGGGCTGTCGTCAAAAGGTAAAGAGCTGTTTACAAACGTACCTGGATTTTAGCAGAAGTCGGATGAGAAGTGTCACTTTGGTAACATGCTCACGATAATTTCCTTTAAACCATCTTCCTCCTATTCTTTTCCCTCTCAATCTAAGCTGGAAACTATTTAAGCTAAAGAGCCCTCAGACTAAATATGTTTAACATCCAATATTGAAGTCTGTTGTGTTAAATTTAAGTGTGCTGACGTATTAAATTGAAAGAAAGTGAAATCATGTCAATCAAGTGTAATGGTGTTAATTTAGTGATTTATCTTAAATAAATGGTAGTGTCTTTGGCATACCAACTAAGTTAACGTCTCTGTCACTTAATGGCTTTGTTTATTTATCCATCATAAAGATCACAGAAATATTGGGTAAACTGAAAAAGAAAAGAATCCGTGAAATTACTATTCAATCTGAATAAGTAGATTAATTAAGGATAAAGAGGTCAGCTTAATACTGACCCCTGTTAAAATCCTTTACTTACATCTGGGTGACACTATATGTGTTGAAAGACACAATATATGGTCTCCCTCATGTTTCCTTCAAGTATATATATTTATATATATATATATACAGTATATATACAGTATATATATATACAGTATATTGTGGTGGACCACTAGGGGGCTCTACTCACACCCAGTGGACCGAATGTGTTACAGGATGCTTGAAAGGTCCAGAGTATCGGATGTTGTATTGTGAGAAGGTTGGTATATAAGGCGATAAGGCGGTGTTGGGTGTTTTTCCACCAGTTGAGTGTGAGTCGATTAAAGTGAAGATATGTATAATAATAATAATAATAATAATAATAATAATAATAATAATAATAATAATAGTAATTAATTCAATTTATAACGCACTTTTCATTACTGAAAATCTCAAAGTGCTATGTATCCCGTCTCCTGTGTCGTCTCTTCACCGCCTCCTACACTGGTGACCTACGTGAATTGAATATGTGACTGGCCGTGGCAAAACCAGGAACAAGTCTCCCCTGGGTCATTTTGAGTTATTTACAGAATCTTAAAGTGTGGGTTCTAAGCTATCCGATGATGCCAAACACATGTCGCTCAAAAAAAAAATGAAGAAGATACAGCCATTTCAATGTTGGCAATCTGCAAATAAGATTAGGGAGAAAACAGGCTTCAAAGTTTTGGAAGAATGTCCCCATTCCAGAAGCATTACCTGGGGGTGTTAACAATTGCTGTTCATTTACATTAATTTGCGTTAACCCAACCCCCAGAACTGACTGTCAACACAGACTCACAGCCTAGGAAGGTGTGCAGAACTTCAGCTTTGCTGGCAAATAGGGGTATGAATCTCTGTGTCTGGAGAATTGATTTAATTCCGATTTTTGGTATCACGATTCGATTCAAAATCAATTTTTCGATTCAGAAACAATTTTTGATTCAAAAATGATTTTTCTATTAAAATGGTCATAAATTTAGTTTCAGCTTTGTAACTGACAAGCTGAAAAGAATAAACAACAATGTAAACAAATGGAGCATTTATTTAAAACAATAATTTTAAACTGATAATATTAAACAACAATGTAAACCAATGGAACATTTATTTGAAACAATAATTTTAAACTGAGAATAACAACAATGTAAACAAATGGAACATTTATTTAAAACAATAATTTTAAACTGAAAACATTAACAACAATGTAAACAAATAGAACATTTATTTAAAACAATAATTTTAAACTGAGAATATTAAACAACAATGTAAACCAATGGAACATTTATTTGAAACAATAATTTTAAACTGAGAATAACAACAATGTAAACAAATGGAACATTTATTTAAAACAATAATTTTAAACTGAAAACATTAACAACAATGTAAACAAATAGAACATTTATTTAAAACAATAATTGTAGGTTCTGTACTTTATCAAAGTTTTTGAATCATTTGATATTCATACCAAAAATACAAACAAATAATACAGGAATGCATTAAATGCTGTAACTTGAATTACCAGTACTGTATTAGGTTAGCTTAGTTGCCTGGATTCCTCTAAAACAATAAAATAAAAATATAGGAACAAATAATTCATCCATCCATCATCTTTAACCACTTCTTCCTTTAAGAGTCATGGGGCTCACTGGTGTCCATGTCCAGTCATCACTGTGCGAGAGGCGTGGGACACCTGGACAGGTCTCCAGTCCATCACATACAAATAATTCAAAATATACAGACAAAAACAGACTTCAGCCTACCAAAGTGTAGTAACCTTTAACTCAAGCATTATAAGAGGGGGACAATAATGCTGTCATTGCTGGTATCACTCAGCCCTCTGTGAATAGCAAACAACCATCAGGGTGCTAACGATCCATTGTTAGGCTGATGGTCCTCCATCATGTGAGCAGCTGGTTTCGGCTGTCATCAGCAAACTGGTTCATCCACTGTGAGAGGGTGTTAAGACTGAGCTGAATACCAGACTTAGCTTTTTTAGATTTTTGTACCTGGATTATTGAGCATGCATCAGGGTAAAATTAAACATGTTTAAAAATTGATTTTGGAGCATTTAGAATTGATTCTGAATCGCCAGGACTAAGAATCCAGAGTCTTTCTTTAAAAAATCTATTTTTTCCTACACTCCTACTGGCAAACTTCCTTTTGATCTTTAAAAAAACAACATTAATACAAAGAATTGTATTTTATGTTATTGTGACATGTTTTACACATTAATAATGTTAATTGTTTTGTTACAGCCCACCCCAAAAAATAAGGGTCACAACTACAGTAGTCAAGTCAAGTCAATTTTATTTATATAGCACAGTTAAAAGGGTCCCCGGTTCAAATCCCGGTCTGGGGGCCTTTCTGGGTGGAGTTTGCATGTTCTCTCCGTGCATGCGTGGGTTTTCTCCGGGTGCTCCGGTTTCCTCCCACAGTCCAAAAACATGCATGTAAGGCTGATTGGTAACTCTAAAATTGACCCTAGGTGTGAGTGAGACAGGTCCCTCTTGTAAATGAGTCCCCGTGGCTCAACGAGGCTAGCCTGTATAAATAAAGCTTGAATGAAAAAAAAAAAACAGATAAACTGTTATCAAGGTGCTTCACACACACAACATAAAAGAGGTTTAAAAATTTAATGAACAGTATCACACACCAATGGTAAAAATTATGATATTAACAGCAGTAAAAGTATAATAAAAATGGTGTTAAAGGTAGGGGAGACCGGGTATAGTTGTAACATGGGGAGAGTTGTAACACCACCAGTTCCACCAATCAGGGATATGATAGGATTCACATGATCATTTCAGTGTTTACCCGCTTCCTCCACAATACCATATTGTCATTGTCAAGTCTGGAAACAGGTACATGCAGATACTAAGGAGAAAAAACTGATTTTGAGGTAAGAAAGTAAATTTTTTGACCATGACTATATTTTGTTTAGTACTTATACTGTTGCAGATAAAACCATATAACTTACATTAGATGAAAGTGTAATTTCTCAGGCAAAATGTGATGCATTTTCCTGTGCTAATTTCAAACCACTATGCTACTACAGCTAGCTAAACATGGCTGACAGGGTTGGGGTGGGTTGTGCACATTATTTAGGCCTTATATGGCATTATATTATATTTAGGCATTATAGGTCTACATGTTAAGGAAGATTGTTCTAGTAGAATAATTTACACACATGCACACACAAACAGTATACAGGTGGTCCCCGACTAAGTTGGAAAATGTATGCTAGCGCTACTACGAACCCATTTTTCAACACAAACGTGGTTCATAAACATGCACAGAACTTTGTTTACAATAGCTAACACACTTTCATCTAAAAACACATTCCAGTGCTGTATTTTCTGTATGTTCTGTACAACTTTACTATTCGTTAGTCAGCTCGTAAGTCCGGAACGTTGTAAGTCGATGTGCTCGTAAGTCGGGGACCACCTGTATTTGAGTTATGGTCAGTCACAGAAAGAGAGAGAGACATTTTGTTCTTGTATTGTTCTTTTAATTCAGTAAACCTCTTTTTGAAGCATATCACATGGTGTGGCCTCTGTTTTTGCTTATTTTGTCTAATTGTTACAACTTACCCCAGCAAGTGTGGTTGTAACAAAGGACCACCATGTATTTGACATGAACTCATGAGGTCTGTGATATTCTTGCAGAGGTTTGAATTGGTGCCATTTGTAGTCAACAAATGTGGGTATTTTGTATAAAAGTTTGAAAACTCTAGCTCAAAAATTCTGTGAGTTAAAGGTGCTGGAGCAAAAAGTGTTACAACCATACCCGGTCTCCCCTACAGGACAGGAATGCACTTTATAAAGTTGATGACACTGGAAAAGTTTGTATAATAGCTGAAGATGTTGAGTAAATTCAGGAGATGCTTATGTTGCATCTAAGAAGGTTAGACAGGGGGAAAACAAAATAAAATAAGGCTTTACACACACCAAGCTCCTGCACAGACTTATTTTAGATGTCACAAAGGTGTTGGTGCTACATGACTTTTGTGTCATCAGGGCAGAAAGGCCTTATCTTTGCTGTAGGTCTTTTTTATTAAGCTTTTGTGGGCTGGTCGGTTTCCATCCATCCATCCATCCATCCATTCATCCAAATAATGTATTTCAAAGAAAGAAAGATTTCTTGTTTCACCAAATATATATTAACATGAAAAATAAATTCTAAAGATAACCTTACATAAAGATAAACAAAAACATTTTAGAGCAAAATTATCTGGGAAAAACAAGGCTATTTTAATTAAACACGCTGCTCCATTCAGCTTTTTTATCATGATGACAGCAGCTGACAGCAGCTGACAGCTGCGTGAGAACGGCTGATCCATCCGATGTTAACTGTACATTTTACCTTTTCAAACGGCCAGTTGAATCTGCATAATTGGTGCACCATTATCGTGCTTTAAATTTTAGTTTCTTTGCTGCGATTTGTAAAACCTAAGCCAATCCAACGCGTGTGATTGCGCGATGCGCAGCTGACACAGACCATGGCTGCAGACACGGAGCCGAGTGGAGGCTCACTTTACCGCAGTGGCTGCGCGCATGGCGCGGTGATTACGTGTGTCTGCTTTGTCTAATGAAATAAAGATAGTGGATGGATGGATGGACGTATGGATGTATTATGTAGGATGGAAACTGATTTGCTTGCGCACGCAGTAAAGGCTTCTTTTTTTTTCCCTCGGGTCGGTCGAAAAACAGCTGACCGCTCTGACGCTTTGATCGGCTTTATTTTATTATTTTCCTTGTTCCTTGTGTCCACTGGGTGATCTATAGATGTTAAGTAGCCATGTGCTTCTTTCAAAGCTGCACGTTATTGGCCGAAGAGCTCTGATACCAGCCAAACAAGTCCCGCATGTTAATCAGCTGTGAGGGTCCCCGCCCCCCAGTACGCAAATCACTGCGGCTTGGTTTTACTCTGAAAACAAACTTAATTCTAACACAAAGTTTAACAGTTTAAACACTTATAAAGTGTTTTTTAAAGCATGGGATGGTTTCTTCACAACTTCAACTGGTACATTTTGCAAAAAAACGATTTTCACTAATTTCTCAGAAGTTGAAGGTTTATTGATTTTTTCTCAGTTAGAGCTGTGCCGACTTGTTCCTACATTTCTCGTGGCTGGCCACATATGTCGACATTGGACGCTCCAGCCAGCTCTCCTCAGACGTCCGCTGCTGTGGAACCTCCACAGGCGGCCCCGCTCGCTTTTTCGGTGGCCGTTAAAATCCCGGACTTCTGGCTGCACGTCCCTCAGTCGTGGTTCGCCCACATCGAATCACAGTTCGCTCTTCGCGGGATTTCTGCAGACGACACCAAGTACCACAATGTGGTCGCCTCGCTGGATCCATTGTCCACCCAGCGGGTAATGAGCCTGCTCCAGGACCCTTCTGCACAAAGAAAGTACGACGCCCTCAAGCAGCTCCTTCTGCGGCGTTACTCACTTTCAGACGCGGAGCGCGCTGAGAAACTTTTTTCCCTCTCCGGTTTGGGCGATGGCACGGCTGGCAGGCCCCGCCCTCTGGTTCCAGTTTCATGGCGACGCCGCGTTTTTGACTCCTTACATTCCCTTTCTCATCCAGGTGTTAGAGCCTCTGTGAAACTAGTCAGTTCAAAGTTTGTTTGGCCCGGTCTGCGTAAAGCAGTTAAGGAGTGGGTCCCATGCCAGCGTGCTAAGGTTAACAGGCACACCAAAGCACCTCTGGAACCCTTTTCCATCCCAGGTCGGCGGTTTGACCATGTGCACGAAGACCTGGTGGGCCCTCTGCCTCCGTCACAGGGTTTTACTCATTTGCTGACTATAGTAGACCGGACCACCAGTTGGCCGGAGGTGGTTCCTCTGACATCCACAACATCCGTAGTGGTGGCCCGGGTGTTTTTGTCTACCTGGGTTGCGCGTTTTGGCCCCCCTTCAGACATTACATCGGACAGGGGCCCACAGTTTGTTTCTGAGCTTTGGTCTACCATGGCCAAGGGTCTGGGGACTAACGTTCACAGGACCACCGCTTACAACCCCCAAGCTAATGGTTTGTGTGAACGGTTTCACAGGTCATTGAAAGCTGCACTTCGCGCTGCATTGACCGGTGACAACTGGATTGACCGTCTTCCCTGGGTTTTGTTAGGTTTGCGTACCGCAACCAAAGAGGACCTGAGCTCTTCCCCGGCTGAACTGGTTTACGGTCAGCCTGTGCGCATCCCCGGTGAATTTTTACCTGAGGTTCCCTCACCACAGTTCGCTCCACCGTTGCTCCATTTTTCATCTCAGGAGGCCCCTTTTCGTGTCCCTGGCCCGGTACACCATTGTTTACCGCAGTCGTTTGTCCCTAAGAGTCTGGAGTCCTCTAAATTTGTTTTTGTCAAACACAATGCACACAGGACACCACTACAGTCTTTGTATGATGGCCCATTTCGGGTTCTTCAACCAGGTCCAAAACACTTCCTTTAAGATTTAGGGGGTCGTACTGAGACTGTCTGTTTCGATAGGCTTAAACCAGCTCATGTTATGTCAGATGATCAGGTTGCTACGGCCCAGGCTCCTCGCAGGGGCAGACCTCCATCCACATTGCTAACGGACTCCGGTCCTCCTTCCAGAGACTCTCAACGACCATTGGAGCCCGAATCTTCTGCAGGCCCTCCTCGTCGCCCTCCGCTTCATCAGACTGGTTCTGCAGGGCCCAGGTTCAGCCGTTCTGGTCGTTTAATCAAACCTAAAATGCTGGACTAGTGATGGACCTTACTGGGTGTTCTGGGGGGGCGTGTGTGGTGGACCACTAGGGGGCTCTACTCACACCCAGTGGACCGAATGTGTTACAGGATGCTTTTATTGTGAAAGGTCCAGAGGACCGGATGTTGTATTGTGAGAAGGTTGGTATATAAGGCGGTGTTGGGTGTTTTCCCGCCAGTTGAGTAGGAGTCGATTAAAGTGAAGATATGTATCCCGTCTCCTGTGTCGTCTCTTCACCGCCTCCTACACTATA
>JBBPBX010034567.1:22319-32547 GCA_038048925.1 Garcialebias charrua
TATATATTGAAAATGTTATTTTGAAAAGCCGAGTTACGCAGTTTCCGACAGTTTCTGGTTAGCTGCAGAGGCTACAGCTGCCCTGTACTCTCTAAAAAAGCTAAGTCTGGTCCTCTGGACATTCAAAAAACAAAACAAAACTGTACATAGTACAACTTACTGTTACTATGTGTACTGTGAACGTGGTTTTGCGTTGTAAACAAATACGTACGGAGGATGTACCAAGCTGTACGGCGGTTTTACGACGTAAACGCAATGTAGAATTCGGAGGAGGGACGGAGGAAGGCTTCACCAGCATACTAGTAGGTTATTAACTCTTTTTTCCTTTCATTATGGCTCCCAAATGTATGTGTTTTGATAATTATGTAGGGTACTGTGTAAGGATAGGCTAAGTGCTTGGTAAACAACTTATATTGTATGTATAAGGTGCAGTTTGTTCTGCCTTAACTTGTCTTGTTCTGACTTAATTCGAAATTCGGGTTACGACGGCGCGTAGGAACGGATCTCCGTCGTAAGTCGAGGACTACCTGTATACTTCTTTACCGGTTATAGTGGGTTGGTCCAGAATCCAACATACCTTACCAGCTGGTGGCAGTAGTGTTCCATTATTCTATTTACTAGCCACCACTATGAAGAAGAAGACCCTGACAACATACACAACAAAAATGAAGGATCTTGTAGCTTTGTTGAAAATTCTGCTCAGTCTGTGGATTTTTGTCAAAATCAAAAGAGAAGGGGGGGTGTGGCTAGAGCGCACGCTATGGTGTAGACGCACCTGCTCTGAGCTCCCAACCGATTCTTACTATTCAAGCAATATAACGTTTCTAATTCAATTGCATCAGCTAGATGGTTGTATACTACAATCATATTGTGTTTGTGTACTCATGGCTACCAGGAGAGAACAAAAACTGCAGAAAGCAAACGCGGCTGCCGGCAGAGACGCAACTGATGACTCAGCAGAGCCAACGCCCCAGCTGTCAAACACAGAGACATCCGCTATTCTTTCAGCAATAACTGATTTGAGTAAGAAGATGGATGACAGATTTAACAACCTGGAGGCTTCCCTGCAAACTATGCAGGTCACTCTGACTGTCCACGAAGACCGGATTTCTACTTTGGAGGCGACCTGCAGCGACCGTGACGTCACGCTGTCCCAGCTGAAACAACACTGCGCGCAGCTGGAGGAGAATCACAAACTACTCCAACACAAGATCGTCGACCTCGAAGCACGCTCTCGGCGTCAAAATATAAAAGTGGTGGGCTTACCAGAAAGAGCAGAGGGTATCAACCCTGTAAACTTTTTCGCCAACTTTCTGCGTGACTTGCTGGGACCGGCTAACTTCCCCACCACGATAGAGGTTGACAGAGCTCACAGGCTGGGACAGCCCCCGGACGCCGGAGCGCGTCCCCGAGTCGTGATGGCACGGATTCACAATTTTCAAACTAAGGAGAAAATACTGCGGCTGGCACGTGAGAAAACCCCTCTGACATACGACGGGAGACGGATTTTCATCTTCCCTGATTTTCCAGCAGAGATAATTAAGCAGCGCCAGCCATTTGAGGAAGTGAGGAAGAAGCTGAAGGAAGCTGGGATGCGCACTGGATTTCTCTATCCTGCACGGCTCAGAGTTTCTAAAGGTACTGACATTAATAAGATCTTCAACACCCCAGGAGATGCTGATCGCTTTCTGCTCAGCTACCAGGCCACAGAGGAGGGGTGATAGCCGTGCACGTGTCTGTTTGGTATGCGTTGCCTAGGTGACAACAACAATATGACGTCACCTTGTGACAAACAGCTGAGGCACAGCTGAGGCACAGAATTGTCGGTGTAAAGTTCTGGGTTATTATTTAACAATATATAATTTTTTATTTTATTTATTTATTTAGTCCTTACACCAACATCAGGTTTAATTTTGATTTTTGTTATTGAAATGTTAAAATAAAGTTTATGGTTAGTTATCGGATGGGACATTATAAAGTTTTGTAAGTTGTGTATCTAGTGATATTACTGGTTAAGTTTAACTAGTATAAGACCCCTGAGGACAGTATGTCAGGATTGTACCTCTCACTTTGTTTGGGAAAGTGGGAGTTCGGGGTGGGAAAATGTAAGTTCACTTTATGTGTTTTTCTTAAATTTTTATTTTTCTTATTTGTATTTTGGGCAATTCATAGTGTTACTGTCCACATAATTCAATTTCCAATTGTTTATGGCACCTAGAGGTAGGAAAGAGGGCATTAACTTGGTCAGTTGGAATGTCCGCGGCCTAGGGCAATCAATCAAACGTGCTAAGGTATTTGCACACCTTAAATCATTGGAGGCCGACGTGATGTTCCTTCAAGAGACTCATATCAGACCATCTGAACAGAAATCTTTGTGTTGTAGATGGGCAGACAAAATATATCAGTCAACATTTTCCAGCAAAGCTCGTGGGGTTGCAATTATTATTCGGAAAAACATACCTTTTAAACATATTTCAACACTTTGTGATCAGAATGGTCGATATATCATTGTAACAGGTTATCTTTATTCTACTCATGTAACATTGTTAAATATTTACGGACCCAATATTGACGACCCAGCTTTTTTCAGAAAAACCTTTGAAAGGTTGTCTGACCTTTCAACCACAAATTTAATAGTTGCTGGAGACCATAACGTGATACTCGATCCCCGTCTTGACAGGTCAGCTAGCAAAATAATCAGTCCCTCTAATGCTTCTACTGTTCTAAACAATCTTATTGCCACTAATAACTTAGTTGACATTTGGCGGCTCCAACACCCGACAGATAGAGAGTACTCTTTTTTTTCTAATAAACACAAATCATATTCTCGTATTGATTATTTTTTATTGGATGCTAAAATCATATCAAATGTAATAAACACTAAATACCATAACATTCTGATCTCAGATCACGCCCCCACCTCAATAATTCTTAACTTCAATAAACCCAGACAGTACTCTTCATGGCATTTCCACCCTTCTCTGCTGGCAGACGAAAAATTTTGTAAGCATATGTCGGAAAAAATTACAGAATATCTTGAGATTAATGACACCTCAGATGTTACTGATTCAGTCCTGTGGGAAGCATTCAAGGCTGTTATACGAGGCCATATTATTGCATATGAGGCGGCTTTGAAAAAATCAAGCAAAACTCGTTTAGAAGAAATTGATTTTGAGATCTCACAACTAGAATCATTGTATAGAAGCACAAGTAACTCTCAAACACTACAAAATATTCTCAACCTTAAATATGAATATAATAACATTTTATCACGCCAGGTTTGTGACCAGATCTTACGACTCAGGAGGCAGTATTTTGAACTTGGGGACAAACCCCATACACTTCTAGCTCGGCAGCTTAGGGGGCAACAGGCCAGTAGAGCTATTCATAAAATAAAATCTCACTCAGGAGTACTCCAAACTGACCCAAAGCTGATAAATGTTCGATTTAAAGAATATTACGAAGAGCTTTACAGATCTATGTCCACAGGTGATGTGGACAACTGGTTAAAAAATGTAAACATACCGAAGCTGGATGAAGCCTCTCGTGAAGCCCTTAACGCAGAAATATCAACAGCAGAAATATTTAATGCAATCAGATCGATGCAAAGTGGGAAAAGTCCTGGACCAGATGGAATTGGCATTGAATTTTACAAGAACTTTGCTAATCAAATTGTTCCAATTCTACATAGAATGTTTTTACACTCAATAAAATCGGAAGGCCTCCCTCCAACCCTATATGACGCCAATATCTCATTACTGTTGAAGCCGGATAGGGATGAAACAGAGCCTTCATCATATCGTCCAATTTCCATGCTTAATCTAGATTTTAAGATACTCACTAAAATACTTGCAAATAGATTAATTAAATGTATAGAAACCATTATTCATACTGATCAGACTGGTTTTATCCCAAATCGATACTCTTTCTTTAATGTTAGACGTGTGGTGGACATTATGTATCATTCTTTTGATAAATCCTCTAAGCAAGCCATCCTGTGTCTAGATGCAGAGAAGGCTTTTGACCAAGTTGAATGGCCGTATCTTTTGAAGGTTCTGGAGAGATTTGGTCTGGGTTCATCTTTTATCTCTTGGGTCCGTATAATGTACTCTCGGCCTACAGCTTCAGTACTTACTAACTTAGATAGGTCCCCCTCCTTCCCTTTGAAAAGAGGTACGCGGCAGGGGTGCCCCCTCTCCCCGCTCCTTTTTGCTTTATCTATCGAACCTTTGGCAATTAGTATAAGGAACCATGTCCTTATTAAACCTATAACATTAGGTGGAATTGATCATAAAATCTCTTTATATGCGGATGATGTGGCCCTCTTTATATCTGACCCTGAACAGTCAATTCCACATTTACTGTAGCTTGTTAATTCATTTGGGAAGGTATCTGGTTATACAATTAACTGGCAGAAAAGTGAGCTTATATCAATAGCTAATGAATTGGATCCATTATTTGTGACAGTTACGCCTTTTAAATTAAATTCTGAATATGTGAAATATTTGGGTATCAAAATTTCAAAAAAACCAAATGACCTTTTCAAACTAAATTTTACAGAGAAGTTGACCAAACTCAAGGAGAATATAGAAAAATGGAGAACTCTACCTTTATCCTTGATTGGACGTGTAAATGCTATCAAGATGGTCTCACTGCCGCAATTTTTGTATTTATTCCAGAACATTCCTCTCTTCTTACCCAAGTCTTTTTTTAAACTTTTAGATTCTATTATCATACCATTTGTCTGGGGGTACAAAACACACAGGATCGCTAAAAGTCATCTTCAAAAATCTAGAGACTGTGGGGGTTTGGGTTTGCCTTGTTTTTTGCACTATTATTGGGCCGCCAATGTCAGAGTTATGGTGTACTGGCAATATGGCTTTGAGAAGGGGGAGAGGTTTACCTCACCTCCTTGGCTAACCATTGAAAAAAGCCTAACCCACAAGACTTCTCTTCCTGCAATCCTCTTTTCATCCCCAAGGCCTTCTGCGGTCTTTAGGAAGGATCATTTTACTTTGTTAAACACCCAGAAGATCTGGAATCAAATTAGAAAACATTGTGCACTCCCGCACATCACAATTTATGCTCCAGTTTGGCAGAATCATGACTTTTTGCCATCTCTTACAGATACTGCCTTTAGAGAGTGGAGTTGTATGGGTATTGTCTGTTTAGAGGATCTTTATGTTGATGGACATTTAGGCTCCTTTGAACAATTGCAATCCAAATTTTCTATTGCAAAATCTCAATTTTTTAGGTATTTACAAATGAGACATTATATCCAACAAGTTACAAAGTCATATAAATTACCATCTGAGAAAAATGTATTGTTAAAATCTCTCCTAGGCCCTCCTGAAGCAAAACATTTGATCTCTGAGTTGGTTCGCTTTTTCTCAGGCACTTTGGATTTTTCCACGAGTAAAATTAAAAAAGCCTGGGAAGGTGAGCTTGCTATTGAGATCGAGGATGAAACATGGGATGAAATATTAAAGAACATCAAGTCTTGTTCAATTAATGCCAGGCTTCAACTGATTCAGTTTAAGGTAGTTCATAGATTACATTATTCTAAAACAAAATTAAATAATTTTTTTCCTAATCTTTCTTCACTTTGTAACAGATGTCAAGCAGCAGAAGGTACTCTAGCCCACCTTTGGTGGTTTTGTCCAAATTTACATAATTTTTGGTCTCTTATCTTTCAATGGTTTTCATCTGTCTTTAACATCACTGTCACACCTGATCCTGAAACTGCTCTGCTGGGGTACTCCAACACCTTGAAAAACCTAGATTGTAACATGCGTATTGTTCTAACTTTTGGTACGATGATTGCAACAAGGTGTATTCTGAAACTATGGAAGTCTGATTTAGCCCCTAAATTTGAGACCTGGCTGAATGAACTCATAAGTATTCTGCATGTGGAAAGACTGAGATATGAACTTTCTGGTAACACTCTTAAGTTTTCAAGAATATGGAATCCAGTGTTGGAATATATAAAAGACCAATAATGCTCCTTTTATTCAACCACATTACTTCAGTGTCTTCTTGATAAAATGGACAGTTGAGTACGGTAATATACTGTAATTGTGAATCTTGCCCAATCATTTCATTTATTTATGTATCTATTGGTTATGTTTACTTTATATATTAGTTGCTTGTCTTTTGTCCCCTTTTTTTGTTGTTATTGTTTTTGTTTTGTCTTTTTATTTTTTTATATATAAATGTATTTGAAAATCTTATAAATAAAGTGTTGAAAAAAAAAAAAAAAATCAAAAGAGAAGAGACCCAGAAAAGGCTGCAGGCAGCGAGGCAAAAGACTGAAGAAGTACAAGACCATGTGGGAAGCCATAAAGAAGCAAGCTAGACAACATGTGACGCTAAGCTAATGCTAATCTGCTACAGGGAGCCGAGTGTAAAAGTATGTAAATGTTGATTAAATATGGTTTAGCATGCTATGTGTGTGTTTCAGATGATTCTCCAGCAAAATAATCGCAGCAGACTTACAGTCTGTTTACCTCCAGCTCTCGAGCGACAGCATACAATGTGTGAAGAAGACAGTGGCTGTTACCTTCCCTGCCCTAAAACCATTGATGTATCTTTTCAGTACAGTTGTTGACAATATCTTGACTTTTGTTATGACACTTTCCTTTTGTTATTCACCAAACACTAGATAGATGGATGGATGTAGGACCACACTTTCCACAAAGCAACTGTGTCAACTCTTGAAATTGTGCCTGCAGTCTACCTACTTCACATATGGGGAGCAATATTATAGGCAGAAACATGGGTGTGTTATGGGGTCTCTAGCCTGGTTAAAACCACACCCTGTCCTTCACTTCGCTTCAGACTAGGGTCTGACATTCCTCCCATTGAAAACGATTTCTCCTGGAGATTTTTGAATGGACCAATCAGAGAACAGAAGGCGGAGTTTTGTTAGTTTAGCCTGGCGAGGTCCAGGCTATCAGATAAATTGCTCAGAAACCACTCGGTGGATATTTTTTCTGCCACCAGTGTGTAATTATATGGCTCTAATTTACTGACTGTTGGCCTAGATAAAACATTTGAGATAAAATTCGATTTTTTATCATTTATTTTCGTAGCGCACCCGAGGCTGTTTGGAAAATGTCAAACCGAAACTATTTAAATCCAGCAGATTTGACCATTTCGTGAATTGATTTAGGAACTGTTAAGCTCAGGAACACTTCTGATATAACGTCAGCTAAGAAATATATTTTTTATCAGCAGAGAAATAATAGTTTTTTACCTTGTTTTGATGAAAATTCCTTCGTGGCGGCAGCCATTTTGAATGACGACGTCAGTCGACATCGTTCAAAACTCCGCCTTCTGCTCTCTGATTGCTCAGGAACACTTCTGATATAACGTCAGCTAAGAAATATATTTTTCTCAGCAGAGAAATAATAGTTTTTTACCTTGTTTTATTGAAAATTCCTTCGTGGCGGCAGCCATTTTGAATGACGACGTCAGTCGACGTCGTTCAAAACTCCGCCTTCTGTTCTCTGATTGGTCCGAACAAAAATCTACCGGAGAAATCCTTGTGGATGGGGGAAGTCCCAGACTGTGAAGTGATGGGAAATGAGAATTGAGCGGAGCTGTGCAGGAAGGCGAGGGCCAGGCTATGGGGTCTCCAGTTTCTCCTATT
The DNA here is from genome assembly GCA_038048925.1 of Garcialebias charrua. Lineage (NCBI taxonomy): Eukaryota > Metazoa > Chordata > Actinopteri > Cyprinodontiformes > Rivulidae > Garcialebias > Garcialebias charrua. Next base: position 29,971 of record JBBPBX010034567.1, read on the forward strand.
GTTGCCAACCTGTACATGGAGGAGGTAGAAAAGAGAGCCTTTTCAGGGACACCACCAAGTCATTGGTTCAGGTATGATGATGACACCTGGGTTAAAATTAAATCTCAGGAAGTCCAACATTTTACTGATCACATCAACTCTGTGGTTAAATTTATCAAGTTCACATGAGAAGATGTAAAAGATGGCAGGCTAGCTTTCTGTGAGGTCTCAGTTTCTGATGGAAGACATTTACAAACTGAGGTGTACCGCAAACCCACCCACACAGACCAATATTTGCAGTTTGACTCCCATCACCCTCTGGAAGCATCCCCACTAAGGAGCCAGGCATAAGGAGAAATCCCACACAAGACAGGCTCTAGATAAATGTGGATATCCTAACTGGGTAGCAGTTACCTATTTAGACAAATAGTAGCAGGAAAATAAACCGAAGCTAACACGACACGATTACGTCTATAAAACATAAAATTTTATCTCAAATGTCTCATACAGGTCAACAGTTTGTAAATTAAACCCAAATAATTACATTCTGCAAGCTGAAAGAAAATCAGCTGAGTGGTTTATGAGCTATTTAGACAAATAGTAGCAGGAAAATAACCCGAAGCTAACACGACACGGATACATCTATAAAGCATCTAATTTTATCTCAAATGTCTCATACAGGTCAACAGTTTGTAAATGAATACCAAATAATTACTTTCTGTAAGTTGAAAGAAAATCAGCCGAGTCGTTTATGAGCTATTTGCTAAAATATACACAGAAATAAAACTAGGCTAACCGCAACAGGTTTATGCCTATAAAACAACAAATTGTATCTCAAATGTCTCCTACAGGTCACAGTTTGTAAATGAAACCCAAATATTTACATTCTGTAAGTTTGAAAAAAATCTGTCCTGTGGATTATGAGTTATTTATCTAAATAGTATCCGTTTACGGTAGCTAACCGCTAACAACAATGCTAAAATATTGATTTTTTTAATCTCACACATCTCATAAAGCTAGTCACTTGTAAATGTCCATACAGTGATTACTTTCTGTAAGTTTGATAAAAATCTGTCCTGTGGTTCTTGACTATCTTGCTAACAAACACAGCTAACAACACAGCTAATAGCAGTTACTTCCAAAGCAGGAAGCCGGGCAACGACAGAGTAAGTCCGACCAGAGGAGGCTTTCTTCGGACACACGAGGTGGGAACGGTCGGTGGGTGTACCCTAGCGGCCGAAAGTGGTACTGCACCATTTTTTGTCAAAATGGAAAACGGTCATATCTGAGCGAAAAATTGGTCTAAAAATACATGTATGGAGAAAAATCCATGAACAGGTCTCACCTCTCTATAGGTCGCAGGGCATGCAAATTAGGCAAAAAACTGTGACCTATAGTCCGGAAAATACAGTATAAATCACACACAAATGGATTAAAAGTAAATTTAAAGTACAGGTGCTGGTCATAAAATTAGAATATTGTGAAAAAATTGATTGATTTCAGTAATTCCATTCAAAAAGTGAAACGTGTATATTCATTCATTACACACAGACTGATACATTTCAAATGTTTCTTTTAATGTTGATGATTATAACTGACAATTAAGCAACTGACAAATCAGTGACCTCAATTTGTCCTGAAGTGAACGCCCCTTACCTGCAGCGCTGTAGCGGTGTTGCATTACAAACTCTTTGCAGCCATTTCAATAATGAGTTTACATCTTTTGTTTCATGTTAATCTACTGTAATACACCTTTATAAAATACACTGCATTATACCGTAAAAATATAGTCTGACATTAAACCGGTCCGTGGTGCAAAAAAGGTTGGGGACCACTGCCTGAAGTTACAATGAAATGCATTGTTGTAAAATGAGATGAAAATTAAACGTTCATCACCGTGCTTGCCCAGTAGTCAAGTGTCAGAAACTAACAGGAGCACTAAACATCTTTCTAACATAAAGTTAGTTCATTTAGAGAAATGTGTTAAATGTTACTCTTTGTACAAGCAATGATGCAACTAACATATGCATCAGTATTTATTCCCAAAACTATGTCGACACACAGTTTAATTAGCAATAGTTATCCTTATCATATTTCTTATCAGTTAATCTGTACACCCCTACTTAATATGTAATTTTAAAAAATAATCAATAAAGTTAGTGCAAAAACATATCTAAATAAACCAACCAACTGAAAACAGACAAAAGTTCAAATGCAAAATAACAATTAAGACTGCTAAGAGAGGAACATACAAACCTAAAATAGTTCTTTATTCTGACCATATGATTCCTCTTAAAAGTCAATGTTTGACATATTTCTCTCTAAAACTCTTGAATGCTCAACAACTGATAATTTTGCTATGTCTTAAAAAGATACAACCACTGTAATGTAAAACCTTTACCCAAAGCTTTGTATTAGTATTGTTTTTAAGTAATTGGGTATGGCATATATCAGTTCTAAAACCAAAACATGCCCCATACACAAAATAAAAAAGATTATATGCTCTCAGGGCACACTCTCAGTTAAAGAAACCACATGGAAAGGGCTGCATACCCTGATTGGAGAACTCTTGATTTAAATTACTTGGTTTTGAGTTGG
>JBBPBX010034568.1:11431-23573 GCA_038048925.1 Garcialebias charrua
CAGAGTCCTGCGCACAGAGTCCTGCTCACTCCGCCAGGCGAGGAGCTGTTTATTTCCGTCTCTGTCGAGCAGACTTGACTGGTCGTGAAGGAATTGTCGCGAACACACAGCTACAATGAGTTTCTCTTCCATAGTCCACGACCTCGCGGGTCTTTTCTTTTTTTTTTCCGACAAACAATACGTCACATAGTGCGCGCGCACCCTCGTTTCCGCGTCACATAGGGACTCTCCCCCTGACCCCCGCTCTTCTCCCCCGACTCTCCCTGATTGGTTGACACACCAACCAATCGGGTAGAGTTGAGCGGCGTCTGAAAGTTTGAACCGCGAAATCTTCAGCATGTTGAATGCTCGGTTTGGAGGCGGAAGCCGGTTCACGTGCACGGAAAAACGCTTCTCAGCACGCTCAACACGCACGCGACCTGACGCCAGACGCCAGGAGGTGCCTGGAAGCGCGTCCACCATTGACTTTACATGTAAACTGGACGCTCCTGCTGCCAAAACGCTGTTTGGTGTGACTACACCATTAGAGATAGGGTGAGAAGCTCAGTCATCCGGGAGGGACTCGGAGTAGAGCCGCTGCTTCTCCACATCGAGAGGAGCCAGTTGAGGTGGCTCGGGCATCTGGTTAGGATGCCTCCTGGACGCCTCCCTGGGGAGGTGTTCCGGGCATGTCCCACCGGGAGGAGACCCAGAGGAAGACCCAGGACACGCTGGAGGGACTATGTTTCTCGGCTGGCCTGGGAACGCCTTGGGATTCCCCCAGAGGAGCTGCTCCAAGTGGCTGGGGAGAGGGAAGTCTGGGCCTCCCTACTTAGGCTGCTACCCCCGCGACCCGACCCCGGATAAGCGGACGAAAATGGATGGATGGATGGATGGATGGATGGCCAATAGCGGTTTCTCAATACCTTCTCTTTCCACCACTCTTAACACAGAATTTGTTTTGTGAGGGAGTTGTAGGCGGGACTTGATAGGCAAAGTGGGCGGTTCGTTCGAACCCCGCGAACCCCCCCGGCTACGCGCATGAGGAGACAATGCAGAGTTCAAGATCAGAAAACAAGGTTGAGGAGAATGTTGGAGAATTTACTGGCTGGAGAGCTTTCAATAATCTGGCACTGAGGAGAGTGAAAGTGGAGCTTAAAATTTGAGCTGAACAGGTGTGGCAGGTGAGTGGTGATTGCAGAGACAGGTTGCAGCAGATGAGTGCAGATTGCTGAGTGAGTGTGACAGGAGCAGAAGACAGGTGATAGGCAGTGCAGGACCAAACAGGATGAAATAAACAGAAACTGAGAGGGATCCAGGGGCGAACTATGACAGAACCCCTCCTTAAGGTCCGGCTCTTGACGGACCTCTAGGCTGGTCAGGGTACCCACAAACGTTCCTCCAGCTCGTACCTCTCCCAGTCCACAAGGTAGTGGGTACCCCGACCTTACCGCTTAGAATGGATGAGTCTGACGGTGTAAGCTGGGGCACCCCCAATGAATTGTGCGGGAGAAGGGGAGTTGGAGGCGGGCCTGAAACGAGACTGTACAAATGGTTTGAGTCTAGAGACATGAAAAGTTGGATGCACCTTAAGTGCAGGAGGAAGCCTTAGACGAGCAACCACTGGGTTAATCATCTTGCTGATCGGGAAGGGTCCAACAAAACGAGAAACCAGTTTGCAACACTCAGCCCATAGGGGAAGATCCTTTGTGGACAGCCAGACTTTCTGACCCACCTGATATGAAGGTGGAGTCGAGCGCCACCTGTTGGCCTTCCTCACATAGGCTGCAGAAGATTTTAGGAGGGCTCTCCTAGCTTTCCCTCAGATCCGCTGGCATCTGATGGCTACCCTATGGGCCGATGGTACTCAGGCTACCCTCTCCTATACAGAAAATATGGGTGGTTTGTAACCAAAAACATGAAAGGGGGACAGACCTGAGGCAGACGAGGGCAGGGTGTTCATGGCATGTTCTACCCATGGGAGATTCTCAGAATATTTGTTGGGGTCCCCTTGACAAAGCAGGTGCAGCTTGGTCTCAACCTCCTGGTTAGCGCTTTCTGACTGTCCGTCCAGCTGTGGGTGGAAACCTGAAGAGAGGCTAACAGACACACCGAGAAGGCTGCAGAACTCTTTCCAAAATTTTGAGATAAACTGTGGGCCTCTATCGGAAACAATGTTTTTAAGGAGACCATGCAGCCTAAAAATCTCTGGACATGAATACGCTAAGTTCCTTGGCAATGGGGAGCTTGGTGAGGGGAACAAGGTGGACCATTTTAGAGAAACGGTCCACCACAGTGAGGATGACTGGGAACCCTGAGGAGGAGGGTAAGCCAGGAAAAAAAAGTCCATGCTGATATGGGACCATGGTTGAGAGGGAATAGGAAGGGGGTGGAGAAGGCCCACTGGGGGTCAGTGGGAGGGCTTTGCTTGGTTGTAATATTGACATTAAATTACATAGTCTTTGGATAAGATCTTCCACCAAAACTGTGATCTGACTACAGTGAGGGTTTAATGGATACCAGGGTGGCAGAAAATGTGTAAGTCGTGGCAGAGCTTGAGTACCTCTTTGATCTTGTTTTCAGGAACAAAGACCCGCTCCCTGGGACAGACAGATGGAGGCAGTAGATCCCTATTGGCCAGGCGTAGATCCAATTCAAGCTGGGTAATAGAGAGTTGAACAGTTTCAGGGAGGATGAAGTCCCCTTCAGAACTTGTCTTAGGTGATCCAGTGATCCACTGCCTTCCATTATCTGAGAAAGGGCATCAGGTTTTTGGTTCTTTGTAAGCGAGAAAAAAACAATGCCCATCTGGCTTGTCTGGCGTTCAGGCGCTTGGTAGTCTTAAGGTATTCCAGGTTCTTGTGGTCAGTCCATACAGTGAATGGTTCCTTGGCTCCCTCGAGCCAATGTCTCCATTCCTCGAGAGCCAGTTTAACGACAAGCAGTTCTCGGTCACCAACATCATAGTTCTGTTGTGCAGCAGTGAGGGTCTTAGAGAAAAAGTCACAGGGATGTACAAGTATTCTCCCCTCGCTGCTGCGCTGGCTGAGAACTGCTCCAGCTCTGGTACTGGAGGCATCAAACTTCACAATAAAGGGTCTATTGGGTCCGGAGCATGTAGAATCAGAGCTGTGGAAAACAAGGTTTTTAATCTTTGAAAAGCATGGTCAGCAGTAGGATTCCATGTGAATCGGGTCTTGGTGGAGGTTAGAGCATGAAGAGGACCAGAATACTGTGTCCCTTGATAAATTTGCGGTAAATATTGGCAAATCCAAGAAATCTCTGAAGTTGTTTACGGTCCCTTGGAACAGGCCATTCTAAGACCGCCAAGACTTTGTTAGTGTCCATAGATACTTTGTTGGAGGATATTATGAAGCCCAAGGACAACTTAGAAGATTGGTGGAATTTGCACTTCTCAGCCTTAACATACAAGTTGTTTTGTAAGAGTCTGACTAGAACTGTTCTGACATGTTGGTGGGACTCCATATCTTTAGAAAAAATGAGAATGCCATCTAAATAGACAAAAACAAATCGGTTTACCATGTCCCTGAGGACATCATTGACCAGGGCCTGGAAAACAGTTGGAGCATTGGTAAGGTCAAAAGGTATCACAAGGTACTCGTAGTGCCCATTAGGAGTGTTAAATGATGTTTTCCCACTCATCACCTTCCCTGATATGAACCAGGTGATAAGCGTTTCTAAGATCTAATTTGGTAAACACTATTGATCCTTGGATGAGGTCAAAAGCTGAAGACCTGAGGGGAATGGGTATTTATTCTTGATAGTGATTTTGTTTAGGCCTCTGCAATCAATAGTGTCTCAGAGTACCATCTTTTTTGTTTACAAAAAAGGAACCAGCCTAAGCCAGGGAGACTGATGGTCTGATACCAGCTAGTAATGACTCTTGGATATAATTCTGCATGGTTAATTGTTACGGCCCAGACAGCGAGTACAAACTGCCTCTAGGAGGAGCAGTACTAGGCATTAAGTCTATGGCACAGTCATAAGGTCTGTGGGTGGCAACGAAGAAGCCTTCACCTTGTTGAACACCTCCCTGAGGTCATGGTACTCAGTAGAGACCCTGGGGAGGTCGGGGGAGGTCTGCTCAATATTTTCAGGTTTGATAGATTGTAGGCTAACCTTTGTGAGACAGTAGGAAAGACACTCCTCTGACCAACCCACTATCTCCTTATTCCTCCAGTTTATTTTGGGGTTGTGTTTGCAAAGCCAGGAGGCCCCAAGAACAAGAGGTAGCTAAGGAGAGTTGATGACAATAAACTTAATTCTCTCCCTGTGATTCCCTCCCAACATCAAAGCAACAGGTACAGTTTCTAGACAGGAGTCATTGAGAGAGTGTCCATCCAAAGCCAGAACCTTATGATCTTTATTAGTCTTGGTTAGCTCAATACCCAAGGATAGGGCAAATTGTTTATCAATAAACTCTGTGTCAGCCCCCGAGTCAATGAAGACTGACACCACAGTAGGTCTCTTACCGACAACTTGGATCTCAGCAGGTACAGTCAAAAGTGAGATCTTTGGGTTTCTGGTCTGACTCAGTAGGTATCTCCTCTCACCTGTTGAGGCTGGTCTTTTTAAACGGACATCTAGAGATGATGTGGCTGTTGTCCCCATAGTAGAAGCCGAGGTGGAGCTTCCTCCTCCAAGCCTTCTCTTCCGGTGTGAGATGACTCCTGCTGGGCGTCCACACGGGTCTGCTTCCTCTGTCACAAGCTCTTTCCTCAAGGTGCAGATACACATGGGTACCCTGGTCTTCCAAGGCCTTGAGGGACTCAGGATACTCTTGGGTGGCTAGGTGGTCCTTGATGTCATCATTGAGACCTTGGGAAAAAAGGCATTGGTTAGTGCACCCTCGTTCCAACCACTGTCAGCTTCTATGGCATGAAACTGAATAATATATTCAGTCACTCGCTTCTTTCCTTGCTTCACAGAAAAACGTTTACGACCTGCTTCTCTCTCAGGCAAAACAGGGTCAAAAACTCAACACAGTTCCTTGGCAAAAGCAGAAAAAAATAACAACTCCTACTGTTAGCTTGCCACTCCAAAGTGCCCCAGGACTTAGCTTTGCCAGATAATTGGGAAATGACATATGCTACCCGAGCACTTTCAGTGGGAAATGACGGTTGTATTTCAAACTGAATCTCTCACAGTGACGTGCGGTCAGGGGCGGCAAGTGAGGCCACGCCTCCCCTGTCATCATGGAAAGAAATTTTTTTTTGAAAAAATAAATGTAATTATTGTCTTTATTCTTTGATTTGTACTATAAACTTATTTTACTAAAAACTAAACCAGTTTTAAGTTGATTTTTATTCAAAATCGCCGATTTTTCTTATTTAGCGTTCAAATACTCAGCAGAGACCTGCGCAGAGGCACCGGCTGCTTCACTTCAGAATGTGCAATCACTCGGCTGACGTGCTGCAGCTGTGAGCGATTTGGGAATTAGGAAAATTCCTGCCTCTTTTATGTCGCTATTAAAATGTCCAAATACTTTTGCTATACAAACTACATTTCTATAGTTTAGCTGGTGAATATAATGTCTAGTGTTTTTGTCTAAAACTGTATGCGCGCTGAGCGATCTCATAAAACGGCTGTGAAGGTATCCAGTTACATCCACACACACACACACGCGGCGAGCCTCTGGAGGCGGGGCTACTGAGCTCAGGGTTCTGTTTCAGCCTCGCGCTGCAGGAGGAAAAGTGACAGTGCAAACAGAGCAAAAAGAGTAACTTTTCACAATCTACAAATATCTAGAACATTAAACACTTAACTGAAAGTTTTAGTATTTGTGTTAACAATTTAGTTTTGATCATTTTTAAACATAAGCACAGAGTTTACATTTTTAACATGATTTCCCAAACCATTCCACAATTGCATTCATTCATTCAACCTTTATTTAGTCAGGTAAATCTCATTGAGCCTCGAGGGCTCATTTACAAAAGCGACCTGCTACAAACTAAAGAATGATGAACAGCAATGGTAGAATTTCCTTAAACAACAAACAACAGAAGAAAAAAACATAGGAGAGAAATAGAAAGTGAAATGCAAAGTATCAAAACTAGCAAAACACCACAAGGTAGATGTACAAAATCAAAAACAAGAACATATCTGCAATGGTTTTTGCCAGGATTCCAAAAGATTCTTAAAACCATTTAGAGAAGACAAGGCCGAGAGCTTCAAATATTTTTGTAAGATATTCCATGAAACAGGAGCAGAATAGGAGAAGGTCCTTTTTCCAAGTTCAGTCCTCACTGACGGAACACTGCAGGTAATCATGTCCTGAGAGCGCACACTGTAGCTGCACTCACGCAAAGACATGTAGGAGGAGATGTATGAGGGCAGCAGACCGAGAAGTGATGATTATTCACAATTCAACTCCCTGTATTGAAATAAACCGTCCCTTCAAACTAGTCCTATATTTTGGGTTTGCAAAAATTTCAGTTCCCTTTAGACTGTAGCAGCTTTCTCTCTTAACAAAATACATTTGAACATTTGAGGGTTCTATTACTAACAAAATATTATAGTCCACCAAATCATAAAACGTCAGTACTTTGAGTTGTTTAAATAATATATTAGATAGATGACATTAAGGCTTTCTTGTAATAATTCTCACAGCTCTTTTCTGTAAAATAAAAATAGATTTTGTTATAGTTTAATTTATAAGTAAAAGTAAGACTAAAATAATTTTTCTCCAAAAAAATACCTATGTTTAATAATACCTCAATGTTCATGTATTATAAAAGAAGAAAATAACGCTATCCAAAGTATCCAAAGTGCTGAAGAAGCTATGGCAGACAGAAGCCAAAATGTGGAGAACATTTTTTGTCTGTTTTTTTATGAAAAAAAAAAAAACTGCACAGTGCCTCACCAGCCATGAACCTCACCGCACGTCACTCACTACATCTGGAAAGGTCAGCACTGGTCAGATTCACCACTAAAACGTTCTGGGAGACAGGCGTTGTTCCGGGTGAGCTGTATGAGCTACTTGCGTGACAGCTTGGGCTCCAGCCATGTGTACAGGGTTCTGAGAAACATAATTTTTAAATAAACCCTTTAAAGAACAAATGATGTCCTGTACATTGGATTCTAACTTAATTATAGCCCTCTCTACACCAGAGCACCACTCTTGAGCTGGTGCTGGGTCCATATTGGCCAGGTTATTCTGTAATGGACGGGTTAGAGGACCAGAAACAGCACCAGAACTCAGAGTAGTTTAAAGGTTTTATTTTTGTAACCGCTTCTGGTGGAGGCTTGGGTCCAGATTGTGATCCAATATATCGACAGGAGAGACAGGTTAGTGACTTCATGTGAGGTTTGAAAAACGATGGTAGAGTTAAAACAATCAAACTTTCTCAATAAGTATCAGGGCAGGAAGAGGGGCTGTGGACTGGGTGAAGTCACTCATGCAGAGAAATCCGTAGCAGGAACGCAGGATTAAGGGATGTCCAGATCTTGTGGTCCAGAGATGGTAGCAGCGTGTCAAGAGCCAGGGAGACAAAAACAAGCAGAGCAAAAAGTGCCGAGAAGGGTGATCCAAAAAACGTGGTTGTGAGAGAGTAAGCAAGGGTTGAAATACCGTGATCAGAAAATTGTAAAGGTGTCCAGTCAGGGGCAAGGCAAAAGCGAAGAGTCAGGAGACGATGCCGAGTTCAAGATCAGAAAACAAGGTACAGGAGAATACTAGAGAATTTACTGGCTGGAGAGCTTTCAATAATCTGGCACTGAGGAGAGTGAGAGTGGAGCTTAAAGGCCCCAGTATAGCTCTGCGTTCGGCCGAACGCCGCTCGACCCCGTTCTAACGCAGCGGCAGAAGCCTTTGAACGAGGGCGCAAATGCGCCAAGCTGGGGCAGCACGGTGGCACAACTGGTAGAGCTGCTGCCTCTCAGCGAGAAGGTTGCCGGTTCAAATCCCGGTCCGGGGCCTTTCTGGGTGGAGTTTGCATGTTCTCCCCGTGCATGCGTGGGTTTCCTCCGGGTACTCCGGTTTCCTCCCACAGACCAAAAAACATGCTTGTTAGGCTGATTGGTGACTCTAAATTGACCCTAGGTGTGAGTGTGAGAGTGGATGGTTGTTTGGTGTGAGTGAGACAGGTCCCTCTTGTAAATGAGTCCCCGTGACTCAACGAGGCTAGCCTGTATAAATAAAGGTTGAATGAATTGAATGAATGAATGAATGAAAGCTCAAACTTTACGACCGCGAACGCAAGCGCGTTGTCTCACAATAAACTGCCCGGCGCCGGACTGTTTTGTATGTGACACAAATGTATTAAATTCCACTTCTTCATCCCTGATCTGGCCTTTTCTTTTGTTTTTTTGCCAAAAGTCAAGTGATCGCTTCCTCCTCCGTTGACTCCATGACTGAAATGATGAGGAAATGAATGAATTTGTCACGAGCGAATTAAACTCATGTCCAACGTGGCTGTGCGAGGTTCTGCAGATTTCCTGGTGTTCTGGTGTGCTGGACCAGCGCTCCCTGATTTTATTTTATTTTTTCAGCCAGAGCCAGCTGCCAGCTCGTGCCTTTTTCCCCCCACCCGACCTGTCAATCAATTCAGTAGGCGTGTCAGCAAATGACCAATCAGCGACCTCAATTTGTCCCATAGGTAAACGCTCTGCCCTGCTGTTGCTCAAATGACGTCAAGAATTTGGAGCAAAAACGCAAGCATTAACGCGAGAACGAACGCAGAGCTATACTGTGAACTGCCTGTGCATAGCACGCGCGCGTAGAGCAGCATTTGGCCGAACGTAGAGCTATACTGCGGCCTTTAGAAGTGAGCTGAACAGGTGTGGCAGGTGAGTGGTGATTGCAGAGACAGGTTGCAGCAGATGAGTGCAGATTGCTGAGTGAGTGTGACAGGAGCAGAAGACGGGTGATAAGCAGTGCAGGGCCAAACAGGATGAAATAAACAGAAACTGAGGGGGATCCACGGGTGAACTGTGACAGAGCTTATGACATAAATGTCATAGTCCACAGTGTTAAAAGCTTTAGAGAGGTCTAAGTAAAGTGCAGCACAATAATATCATCCAGTGCTTCAATAACATCATGAAAAATCTTCAGCGAAGTTTGTAATGTGTTGTTTCCTGAAACCAGACTGTATGATCTATTTTATAAACTTCATGAAACATGTGAAGCCAACTCTGAACAGAATGTTTATTTGTTCAGAACTGACTGAGACAAACTCTTAAAGATAAAATGTCACATATCAGTCCTTAGGTTTAGAGCAGAGAGGCCATTCCTCCCTATCACATCCTTCCAGTTTACTTCATTATTTCCCATATGGGTGTTGGTCACCCAGGATAACAACATAATTTGCATATGGAGCTTAAGGTCTAACGGGTCAAACTGATCTGGTGGATTGTTGACTCGCTTTATTGCTCGTAGGTAGTACGGTTTTACGTCGTTGGCTTTGCAGACTGTTGGAGATGTGGGAGTCGATTGTCTGGGCGTTGGGTCTATGGACGGTGGCTGCTATAGCTAGCGGCCTGTGTTCGAGAGGCTGGTGGACCTTGTTGCTGGTGTCGGTTTTCGGCTGTCGAGCCGTGGGGCTGTTGCTACTGAGACGAGGTGCGGCGGTACGGGAAACTATCGCTGTTGGATCAGAGTTTCTGTTGGGGGCCAATCTGCCGCTGTGGATCCTTGGAGCATCTGGGGCTGCGGGATCTGATTTCCTGGAGTCTGACTTACGGCGGCTGCTGGTCTGCGGTGGAAATCGAGGGGTTGGTTTGCTCCGTGATCTAGCATCGGCTCTTGGCTAACGACTTGGTAAAACACTGCCATCGGGCAGGTGGTTTGTGAGTGATGGCAAAATCCAAACTAAGAAAACATGATTTGCTAGAAAAAAAACTCTGATGAAAAAACTCTGATGAAAAAAAAACTGGTGAAATCAAAAAGGAGGAAATCAAAAAGTCTTTGAACTTTATGAGTTTAGAACTTGTGAAATTAATATCCCAACAGGAACTTCTGAAGGGTTTGTTTGAGGAAGTCAAACAATTGAAACTACAAATAAATCTCAAAGATGAAAAAATAGTAGAACTTGAACAAAGGATTGATGACCTGGAACAGATCTCAAGACAAGATAATCTTGTTATAACTGGACTGGAGATTAAAAGCTGTTCATATGCAAAAGTTACTGCTGGTGAAGAAATTACTGAGGATGTATCTCCACAGGAGCTATGACTTTGGAAGAGCAGGTGGTGTCCTTTTTACAAGACAGGGAGATTGCTATAAATTATGACGACATTTCCTTGTGTCACACCCTGCCCAGCAAATTTGAAAAATCTAAACCGGTTATTGTTGTAAGATTCATTAGTAAGAAATTGAAAAAAAATAATGTAATCATGCAGGCAAAAAAACAAAAGGGTACAAAAGTTTACATAAATGAACATTTAACAAAAAGAAATGGAAATCTTGCATTGTGAAACACGGTTGTTAAAAAAAACGAAAAAATGTGTTTCGACATGGACAAGAAATGGAAAAATCTGTATTAAAGCACAAGAAGGATCACAAGTAATAATAATAATAAAAGAACTGAAGGATTTAAAAAAGTTTAGATGAGTCTAGAAGATAAATAATTATAGATAATGTAATATCTTGCACATAAAAGTTGATAAAGTGAATAGTCTGACGACAAATACACTGAAATATGATGACGTACGATGAATCAGAATTCAAAATATATAATGTTGAAGAGGTGACAGATATAATTTTTTTCCAGTTAAAACAGATATTGTAAATATTACAATGATAAACAGTTTAACGATATAAACATGACAAATGAAGGTTTTTCTATTCATCCATCCATCCATCCATCTTCTTCCGCTTATCCGGGGTCGGGTCGCGGGGGTAGCAGCCTAAGTAGGGAGGCCCAGACTTCCCTCTCCCCAGCCACTTGGAGCAGCTCCTCCGGGGGAATCCCAAGGCGTTCCCAGGCCAGCCGAGAAACATAGTCCCTCCAGCGCGTCCTGGGTCTTCCTCTGGGTCTCCTCCCGGTGGGACATGCCCGGAACACCTCACCAGGGAGGCGTCCAGGAGGCATCCTAACCAGATGCCCGAGCCACCTCAACTGGCTCCTCTCGATGTGGAGAAGCAGCGGCTCTACTCCGAGTCCCTCCCGGATGACTGAGCTTCTCACCCTATCTCTAAGGGAGAGTCCAGCCACCCTGCGGAGAAAACTCATTTCAGCCGCTTGTATCCGAGATCTCGTTCTTTCGGTCACAACCCAAAGCTCATGACCATAGATGAGGGTGGGAACGTAGATCGATCGGTAAATTGAGAGCTTTGCCTTTTGACTCAGCTCTCTCTTCACCACGACAGACCGGTACAGCGCCCGCTTCACTTTTAAAATAATATCACTATCTGAGACATGGCTAAATAATAGAAATATAAATATTGCTTACATTGAAGGGTATGAATTACATCATATGAACAGAAAAAACAGAAGAGGTGGAGGAATGGCTATATTTATATATAATGAAATAAAATGTAAATCGATTAGCGAAATATCAATAATTGTTGATAATATGATGGAAATGATAACAATAGAAATAATAAAAAAGAAGGAAAAAACATCATAATAAGTTGTGTACAGTATATCGATCACCATGCTCAAAGATAGTTATTCACTGATAAAATATTGGAGTTACTAGAAAAGAGTAGAAATAAAAAAGTTTTTTGTGTGGAGACTTCAATATTGATTTAGGAAATAAGACTGATTTAAATTACATCAGTACATTCATAAATTCAATGTATAGTTTAAATTTGTATCCGTTAATATCAAATCCAACAAGAATAATAACTCAGAGTGCTATAATAATTGATAATAATTTCACAAATATAACAGATGGTGATGTGTTGAGTGGTATTTTGAAGACTGATCTTAGTGATCACTTACCAGTTTTCACTATTTATAAAAATGATGACAGTATAACAAAAACAATTACAAGAAAGAATAAAATAATAAACACATCCAAAAAAGCATTAGACTAATTAAAAGATGATTTGGATAAATAAAAATGGGAAGACGTGTATGTAGATGATGTGAACAAATCTTATGATAAGTTTATGATGATTCTGGAGGTCTTGTAAATTGTGTTAAAAAAAATTACATAAAGAAAAATACAGTAGATCATCCATGGATGACCAAAGGAT
>JBBPBX010034569.1:16499-27295 GCA_038048925.1 Garcialebias charrua
GAATTGCCTCGGTTTACAGCCAGAAGCTGCAGGAGCTGCAGGAGCTGCAGGAGCTGCAGGAGCTGCATGAGCTGCAGGAGCTGCAGGAGCTGCAGGAGCTGCAGGAGCTGCAGGAGCTGCAGGAGCTGCAGGAGCTGCAGGAGCTGCAGGAGCTGCAGGAGCTGCAGGAGCTGCAGGAGCTGCAGGAGCTGCAGGAGCTGCAGGAGCTGCATGAGCTGCAGGAGCTGCAGGAGCTGCAGGAGCTGCAGGAGCTGCAGGAGCTGCAGGAGCTGCAGGAGCTGCAGGAGCTGCAGGAGCTGCAGGAGCTGCAGGAGCTGCATGAGCTGCAGGAGCTGCAGGAGCTGCAGGAGCTGCAGGAGCTGCAGGAGCTGCAGGAGCTGCAGGAGCTGCAGGAGCTGCATGAGCTGCAGGAGCTGCAGGAGCTGCAGGAGCTGCAGGAGCTGCAGGAGCTGCAGGAGCTGCAGGAGCTGCAGGAGCTGCAGGAGCTGCAGGAGCTGCAGGAGCTGCAGGAGCTGCAGGAGCTGCAGGAGCTGCAGGAGCTGCAGGAGCTGCATGAGCTGCAGGAGCTGCAGGAGCTGCAGGAGCTGCAGGAGCTGCAGGAGCTGCAGGAGCTGCAGGAGCTGCAGGAGCTGCTAGGAGCTGCATGAGCTGCAGGAGCTGCAGGAGCTGCAGGAGCTGCAGGAGCTGTATAGGAGCTGCAGGAGCTGTATAGGAGCTGCAGGAGCTGTATAGGAGCTGGAGAAGCTGCAGGAGCTGTAGGAGCTGCAGGAGCTGTAGGAGTTGCAGGAGCTGCAGGAGCAGCGTTCTGCAAAACGGTTTCCTGACAACTTTTTAATAAACGAGTTCTTAAACTCAACAATACATAAATGAAACGCTGAATCAATTCTCATTTCCCAGAACTCATACTCAGAAAGGAGAATGGATTGATGCCGATGTAAAATTTATACACAGACAGGAAAGGAGTCATTAAATCTATATGTCTGACGAATAAACAAATGAATAATTTAGCTCCTCAGACCAGTGATGAGAAGCATGCAGCCAAAGTGAAGAGCTGGACTTTCAGAGACCAAATGAGATGATGAGAGAGCTTGAAAGCTTCAAAGACCTGCAGCTCTTCTAAAAGGAGAAGAAGTACAGAGTCACTGTGCAGAAGCTTCTTACAACCAGTGAATATCTGCTTGTGGAAATCCAAGTTAGTAACACAAGCCATTCGCTGATGCCCCCATCACTGAGGGAGTGGAATAGTGAATGTTTTGTAGTTTTGGAGATGAGTGGAGTTAAACAGGAAATGCAAGTAGGCCTTAACGATGCAAGATATTCAAGTGAGGAGTTACACTGGGGAGAAGAACAGACAGAGATTTATTTTTATTAACTTATTGCTTGTCTGAGGCAGTGCAGATTGATGAATCATGTAAAGTTGAAGGAAGGAGCCATCTCATCCACAACCAGGCACATAGGCAGAGCCAGGGGGTGGCCAATGGTGGCCTTGGCCATCATAAACTAATCTTGGGTCACCCCAATAATTTGAGGAAACTACATTTTGAAGTACATTTTAGTACAGTAACCATTAATGATATCAATGATTTTTTGACACAAATAAATTTGTCTTCGAGCCCACTGGATATACTACCAACATCTCTTTTTAAAGATATTTTTAATTGTATTGGTCCAAGTGTAGTCAGCTTGATAAATTTATCTCTATGTTCTGGATCTGTACCTAAATGCTTTAAGACTGCTGCAGTTTGTCCTCTGCTAAAAAAGCCTAACCTGGATTCCTCTCTGCCTGAAAACTACAGACCTATCTCTAAACTTCCATTCATGTCAAAGATCCTTGAGAAGGTTGTAGCACAACAATTGAACTTTTTTATGGAGGAAAATGAACTTATGGACAATTTCCAATCAGGTTTTCGTAGACTGCATTCCACAGAAACAGCATTATTAAAAGTGTCCAGTGATGTGTTGATGGCAGCTGATTCTGGACACTACACTGTGTTTGTTGCTCTGGATCTGTCTTCAGCTTTTGATACTGTGGATCACACTGTTCTTATCAACAGATTGAGAGCTCTGTTTGGTATTTCTGGCACTGTTTTAAACTGGTTTAAGTCTTATTTGTCTGATAGGTCTTTTACTGTTTTTATGAACAATGTTCACTCAAATGTTTCTGAGCTGTCCTATGGGGTGCCCCAGGGTTCAGTTTTGGGCCCACTCTTATTTTTACTGTACATTCGCCCATTGAGTTTTATTTTCGATCGCTACAGTAACGTCTCATACCATGTCTATGCAGACGATATTCAAATCTACTGTTCTTTTCGATTGTCTGAATTTTACAAATTGACCGAACTCAGTAACTGCCTATCTGACATTAAAATTTGGCTTAATGACAACCACTTGCAGTTAAATGCTGCTAAGACTGAAACACTTATCGTTGCTCCAGATGATAAAATCTTGGAAATAAGGAAGCATCTTGGGTTCTTAAATCCTTCGAACAAAAACAACCTTAGATATCTGGGTGTTCTCTTTGACAGCTCTCTGTCAATGGACAGTCATTGTAAACTGTTAGTTCGCAACTGTTTTTATCATTTAAGGAACATTTCAAAGTTGCGAGCTATTTTATCTAAGACAGAATTAGAAATGGTTGTCCATGCTTTTATTTCTTCTCGGTTGGATTATTGTAACGGCCTTTTAGTAGGGATAAGTAAATCCACCATGGCTTCTCTTCAGTCTGTGCAGAACGCTGCAGCCAGACTTTTGACTGGAACCCGCAGAACGGATCATATTACTCCTGTTCTGTACTCTCTCCACTGGCTTCCGATATATTTTAGGGTTCATTTTAAAATTTTGGTTTTAACTTTTAAAGCACTCCATGGTGAGACTCCCAAATATGTTTTCAATCTTTTGAAGCCACTCTGTCAGTCTAGAACTCTGAGGTCTTCTAATCAGCTACTGCTGTCGGTCCCTAGAACCCATTTTAAAACCCGTGGTGATAGAGCATTTCAGGTGGTGGCACCGAGGCTCTGGAACGCTCTCCCTCTAACAATGCGCGGCTCCGAGTCGACTGATGCATTTAAGAGAAGTCTTAAGACTTATCTTTTCAAACAGGCTTATGGTTAATTGTACTTATTGATTTTAGAGTTTATCATGTGTAACCTTTTTGTATAGCATGTTTTAAGAGTGTATAATTTTAGTATAATTTTAGTATGATTTTATTATGTGTATTCCTTTTGTAAAGCACTTTGTGATTTTATATCTGTGAAAGGTGCTATATAAATAAAGTTTACTTACTTACTTACTTACTGTAATAAAAACTAAAAAGCTTGGTTTCCTCAAAGGATAAAACCTTTCTTACACCTACATGCAGCCATGCACCAAAATGGAAGTCAGCACATTGCTTTTATTTTTTCAAGTTCTCCAGCTCGCAATGTTTACATATACTATATGTTGGCAGCCATCTTGGATTTTGATGTGGCAACCCATTTTTTGATTGGGGCCTTTCTTACACCCACAGTAGATGCAGCCACACACCAAAATGTAAGTCGATAACTCTCCCATGTCTTTAAGTTATACTCACAAGGTGAATCGGACAGAAAAATATATTTCCATATTCTGATTTTGCTCTGTGATGTGGGACAAGTACAAGAGTCATAAAAGCTTTCTTTTTTTTATTTAATAACTTTTTATTTTACCCCCAAATTATTATTATTATTTTTTTTATTTTATTTCTTTCGGCTTTTTCCCTGCGTTAGGGGTCACCACAGCGATCTAGTCGCACGAAGATTTGGCAGTTGTTTTTACGCCGGATGCCCTTCCTGACACAACCACAGACCACCGAGCAACCACAGCCCTCTGTGTGGAGCAGAGAGCTGATATCTAGGGTTCCCGGGGGAGCAGATGGTGTGGGTTAAGGGCCTTGCTCAAGGGCCCAGAGTGGGGCAGATGAGGGTGGAGACAAGTGTGACTGCTTCACTTATCCCACCCACATCTTTTGATGTTTGTCGGTATCAGGGCTTGAACCGGCGACCTTCCGATCACAAGCGCACCTTCTTAACCTCTGCGCCACCACTCCCCAAAACAAATTATGTTTACAGGAAAAATGGTTTTGAGCTAAGGTCAACAAAACAAATCTAAGCTTGAGGCAAAAATATTTTATTTAAATTTAACAATTAAACAGAACTAATCAGACTAAACTAAGAAAGACTGATCATCTCTTAGAAGCCACCGAAGCAAGTACAGTAAACAACAGGACAATTAGAGCTGTTTATACCATGATCCACATGCAACAGGGCCAAGCTAACTGACATTAGCAATACATGATAACAATGCATTTCTAAGCATTTTGTGCATTCAAATATTATAACAATATGCTCACTAACAGGGATAAGTGCTATGTGTGACTGGATTACAGAAACACTAAGTGGCCAAAGGCTAAATAAAAACTTTATTACTGCAGCTATCAGAACTTTACGTGTGCGTAAAGATTTTGATGTTGAGACCATCTGATTGGTAATTCCAATATTGGGGGTGTTCAGTTTAATTTTTCAAGCTTAGACCTAGAAGAATCCAACTTGATGAGAGTTCTGCGATGAATATAAATTCAAAGCAGTCTGCTCCTCAGATAAATAGTGTTCATTGGTTTTTATATATGAATGTTTCAGTTCAGTGCCCTGAGATTACTTCTTTTGTGACTTGGGGCTGTATAAATAAACTGAATTGAATTCACTTCTGAGTACAAACGTAACGAGGCATCAGACCTTCTGAGTCAAACTTTCTAACTTCATGAGACGTTCCATGTGGAACTCTGTAATTCTGACTTCTGAGTACAAAAGGATCGCACCATAACTACAAAAGAAACAAAGCAAATACTACATGCAATACAATAAAAAAGTATAAAGAATATTTGAATGAAAACACAAACCCATGACAAAATACAGATGATTACCAGATAAAATATATACTTTCCCAGGAGCTTTTGGTTTGCAGCAAGGAGAAATGATCTCTTGTTGTATTTCGCTGCTTTGAGCTCTTGGCTCAGTCGTGTATACAACCGAGGCACTTTCAGGCAGCACAGAACAACAAATAGAATGTAAAAAAAACAAAGATGATGTGGGGGTACCTATGCAAGCATTGAAAAAGAACTAACGTCTTTAAAACACTCAATCCTCTTTAAAACTACCATATGAAATTAACTATGTGTCATAATTCATGTGTTGCTTGTTTGTGCAACTGTTTTTGCGTAGATCCTCTGAACTGCGTGACTGGCTGAGGTTTTACTTGGAGACGTTACACGTCATAGTGATGCTTTGCTGCCAGCACTGCAGCACATTTAGCTTTCATCTCAAACTAAGACACTTTAGACTTTTTTATTTTAATAAAGTAGTGCAGTATATAGTACATTACCTTTTCATGATTAAGTTTATTATAAAATCCAAATTGTTTAAAAAAGCTCGATGTGTCAAAATTTAATATTGCTAGACTCCTGCTTGCATTTCATGCGTCCTCACATTATTTGCTGTTTTTGTGTGTGTGTCTTTCTGTGGGTGTGTGTTGTTTGCTTATTGACTTTGCAGTATTGATCACATAAAGCAGCGAGGTGGTCCAGATCAGTACATCCTGAAACTAAAGTACAGCCTTGTTTCTGGGAGATGGGCAAACCAAAAGCAGTGAAAGTGGAGCTGACCTTAATCAGCTGCTCCTTTTAGTCTGACAAACCTGAGCCTGCAGGCGGGTCTGATAGTCTGCGGGGCGATTTATGAGTATCGCACCTCCCATCGGTGTAATTCACAATCTGACCTCGGCTGTTTGACCCATTGATTGTTTCGTTAGAGTGGGGGCTCCTAAAGCATCGCTGCTGCTCTGCTGGTGGGACTCCATGAAGGATGTGATCCAGCACCACTATTACAGCAGATCCTTCCTGTGCTTATCCAGAGGGGTGTTACTGCATGAAAAATGAAGAAAGTTCTGGTCTGCTTGACTGGTCTGCAGGGTGGCCCCCAGGGGTCGGAGCAGGATGGTTCCCGTAGGACCCACTCCCCATAATATTTTCTATGAATAGCTGCTGCGTTGTGGATGGAGAGAAGACACAGACGGGACAGAAATGTGGAGGAGCACTAGTAATGGATGGTGAAGGTAATGGTTTGTGGAGAGTTGGGAGGAAAGAGATTAATAAGATGGAGTAAAGGATGTGGTGGTGGGTGGGACTCAATGGAAATTTCCTCTTCAAGGACACTCAGATCTTTAACCTTGGAGACTGCAATTAAAGCTGGATGTTTCTGGGTTTGTTTACACCATAAATAGAAACTCTAAATTGTTCCTATAGGTGTAGGTGAGAGAGTGAATGGTTGTTTGTCTCTATGTGTCCCTGTGATGGACTGGAGTCCTGTCCAGGGTGTTCTCGCCTCTCACACAGTGATAGCTGGACATGGGCACTATGACCCCTGCAAGCCCAAAAGGAAGAAGCGGGTAAAGATAATGGATTGATAGATGGAAAATCACTTTAATGCCACTTTAGTTGGAGATTTGACACTTTATCTATGCTGCTGATTTTCTTACCCTTGAGCTGCTGTATTCACACCCCAACTCCTCACAACAGACTCATGTTCAGGCTGCTGTTTAATACACCCTCTGTTATATTATTACTGTTTAGCGTATATCTAAGATCCTGTTTCTTTTTTTATACTCATACTATTTTTAGGTGTAACTGGGACCTTGAGTACACAATTCCATTCCACCTCATGTACCACATGTGATGCGAATGACAATAAAGTCACCTTGAACCTTGAGGTAACCACACACCAAAATGGAAGAAAATGTGTAATTTGGTAAATCAGATTTACTCTAACCTACCATTTTAACGTCTTCTCACACTGTTCACATGAACGCTTCTGCAAGCACCCTGCAGATGTTGGACACTGTCTATCACGATGCACTAAGATTCATGATTGGCTGGAACTACTGTACCCATCACTGCACCCAGTATTCACTGGTTAACTAGTCATCATCAACTTCACACAGACTCTTCCACTGGTACATTTTCATCTTTAAATCACGTCTTGGTCTGTTGCCTTCATACATCTCCTCCTACATGTGAGTGCAGCTACAGCGTGCGCTTTCAAGACATCATTACATGCAGTGTCCCCTCAGTGCAGACCCAACTAGGCAAAAGGGCCTTCTCCTATCCACTCCTGGATCCTGGAATATCTTGCAAAAAGATCTGAAACTCTCAACTTTGACCGCTCTAAGGGATTTTACACGACTGTTTTCATGGCAAAAAGTAAAGCAGAAATGTTCCTGTTTTAGTATTTTACACCGGTTTACAATGTAGCTGTTTTTGTTTCATTTTTATATATCCGTTCTTTTACTGTATTTGCTTTTCATTTTACCTATATGTTTTTATGATTGTCTGATGTCGTGTGTACCTCATTGTTCTTTGTTTAAAGCAGGTTTCTCTTGTAAATGAGTCCTCGAGGCTCAATGAGATTAACCTGTATCAACAAAGGTTGAATGAATGCTATGAGGACAAGGGGTCCTCAATTTCTATATTTAAATGTCCAAATATGATTTCTAGATAAGGTTAGAGGCACAGCACAACTAGCAATAAGCAAATAATTTTTATTAAATCTGTTTACAACTGTTTGCCTACAATTAATTGGCTGTGAACATAAGCTGCTTTAACATATGACAGGCCTATACTATACCCTGCTGTTTTGTAAATAAATAATGACTTGACTAATTTAATTACTTTTCATGCTTAAACAAAATAAAATGCCTTTGTTTTCACACATGAATGAACACAATAAAGGAATTGAAATTAAAGGCTGCAAGATCATGTAATCTTAGGTAAAATTTACAGATACCTAACAGTTGAAATAATAGTAGCCTAGTGTGAAAAAATGGCTCGGTCTGCCTTTCATGAGCTTCCTAAACCTAAAATATTTTGTTGTCAGATGAAGTAACAATTCATTTGTCAAGCAGGCGCAGCATGAACTTTTTAAGTTTATTGCTGAGAATGCATGTGTTGAGGACAAAATAAATACACATTTCTTTGCTCACTCCTCTTTGTTAACCTGTTTTTCTAAACTTATCTTTCATTTCTTTGCACATTTAGATAATGCTACGGCGATGTGACATAACACCTTCTTCTCTGCTGCTTTAGTTTCAGACCATGACATTGACAGAAGCTGGAGCTGCAAACCTCTCTGGCTGCAAAAGCGATACAAATTGAGCCAAAGTGGGTGTGGGAGTGGGCAACAAAATAATATGCATGAGCTACAATACAGTTCCTCAAGCCATGAACACAAAATTAAGCCGCAGTGTTGGTTGCTCAAAACCATGTCAGTCATCCCATTGGTATAAGCACCCAGAATTCAGTGAAACTACAATGGAAGATATTTATATTTTTTTTTACATTTGGAGTTGCCAATTAGTTTCCAAGAGTTGCAGCAGACAAGTTCATTTTTGTTAGCATTAATCAACACAAATGAAGAAAATACAACATGTATTGTGGTGTTCCTCAGTAACCTTTAGGTGCTTCATATTAGAGACACCATCAGGAGACGTCGCATTAATTTTCACAGCTTTATGTTGCTGTGTCTCCTGATGACACAAACCCAATTCACAATTTTTACAACTCTACTTAGACATCAAGCTATGGCAAATAGTTTACAACTCAGGAGAAGACCAACATTTTTATAATCATTACTGAAGCTCAGAGTGAAAAACCTAAAGTAAAGCCCTGGGAATGAATCATGGTGGCGAAGCAAAGATTTGGGAACATATTTGATTCTGACCTCGGGTTTAGGACCTATTTCAAATCAATTGTTAAAAATGCAATTTTTCAAAGGCATTTCCACAGTACTATATGTTTTTCTCTTGAGCCAACAGACAATAGCCCATGCTTTTCTAACCCACAGATTGGATCACTGTAATGCTCTTCATTCTTCATTCTGGTGTAAGAGAAAAAGGACAAGGTTAGAATTACTCCAATATTCAGCTGCACACTTGTTAACAAAACAAGGACAAGTGTAATGTGTCAAACTTATATTACAAAGTAAAACATGCACCAGTTGCATTTAGGATTCATTTTAAGATCCTTCTGCTTGTTTTTGATGCTTTTAATGGTCTTTGTTTTAAGAACTGTTTGTACTTTATGAACCCTCTAGGACCCTCAGTTATTCTGGAATCAGATGGTTAATTATGGTTAATAGTTAATTATGGATGGTTAATGACAAATGAACTAAAACATATGGAAAGCACTTAAAACATTTATTGATATTTTACCCAGCAGTTTTCCAGATATACTGATATGCAATTCTGAAATGCAAGTTCACGCTTCATATAAACAAAGAAGTTGACTAAATTAGCAGAAGACCAAGTGGAAGCTTGAGTCACATGATTGATCTACGTTAGGCTGGATGAATGGCAGAATTAGACAAGCCTAGGATCTCAGAAAAGAAACGTATGTGGAAATATGCGTGAATTTGATGCTAATGGTAAAAAAAGAAAGAAGAAGTGAGACAGGCAGCTGTCAAAAATCATTATCTGGACTCAAACAGGGCACTGGGAAGTCAGAGCTTGGTGTGTTCAGATGTGGTTTTTCTAGACTATGTTTCTGTTTCAACCTAATCCATTTTTCAAATCTGCATAATTTACTCAGTAAATCTCAGTGTACTTATCAAGACACTGAAATTGTTGGACTTCTATTCCACCCGGCTCTTCCAAGGACGTTTACATTAGTGACCTGTTTTCAGTCTCTTTGGCTGTTTCCATAGATTAATAACAAACACAGGCAGTAGTTCACAAATTTAGTTATATTTATATTTAAAGCTGCACTGTGTAACTTTGTAGTGCAGTCTGTAACTTTTCTAACAATATGTTTTTAACATATTTCTTCACTCTGTCACTATCTAAAGGATAAAGGGCAGTGACAGCCCCTGGTTTACTCCTGAACTAGCTGATCTCCTACACTGGAGAGATCATCTTTGGGCCGCAGCAAGAAAATCACACTCAGACACTGATTGGTTGAAATTTCGGCAGCTAAGGAATAAATGCACAACTGCCATCAAAGCCGCAAAACGTAACTACTTCTTATCTCAGACCTCCAAAAATCTAAATGATCCAAAAAAATTCTGGAAAACCATTAAATCTCTCTCAGGCACCCCCCAATCATCTGACCTCCCATCACAATTTCTTGTTGACTCTGTTCCTGTGTCAAATAAGCACGAGATCCTGAACTGTTTCAATAAACATTTTGTTGCTTCTAGTTCATTATTTGACACAGTTACAAACGGAAAATCAGCCACTTTATCTAATAATCAAACTTCTACAAATCAAATCCCTCCTACAAGTCAACCATCTGTTAATCACACCTTCTCTTTTTCTCCGTTCTCAGTCAGTGAGGTAAATAAACTGTTAAATGATCTTGATCCAAAAAAATCTGCAGGTCCAGATGAACTTCCACCTTATTTCTTAAGGCTGGCTGCTCATATCATCACAGTCCCTGTGACCCACATCTTTAATCTGTCCATAAGCCAAAACACCATTCCGGATGCTTGGAAAACAGCCTTTGTTCTTCCTTTGCTGAAGGGAGGTGACCCCACCTCACTGAACAATTATCGACCGATCTCTAAACTCTGCATCTTAGCCAAGGTTCAAGAAAAACTGATAAACTCTCAGATCAAAAATTATCTGGACTCATTTAACATCTTACCTCTCCATCAATCTGGTTTCAGGAAAAAACACAGCACAACAACTGCTTCTCTGAAGGTTCTGAATGATGTTGTTGAAGCATTGGATGCTAAGGA
>JBBPBX010034570.1:0-17500 GCA_038048925.1 Garcialebias charrua
ATTTTCTAACTAATACTAATACAGTACAAAATGACTAATTCTTTTTAGTTTTCTAACTAATACTAATACAGTACAAAATGACTAACACTTTCTAATTTTCTAACTAATACAATACACATTACGTTATTTCACATATATTTTTTTAACATATTTGTTTTGATCATTTTTTTAAATGTAAACATTGACTTGGCATTTTTAACTACATTCTCCAAGCCATTCCATAATCTAATTCCCTGAATTGAGGTAGAACGTCCCTTCAAACTGGTTCTGAATTGTGGTTTTACAAACAACTCTGTTCCCTTAAGATTATAACAACTTTGTCTTTTAACAAAGTGCATTTGGATATTTAAAGGTAATGCATTATTTTGAGCTCTATACATAACTGATAAAATATTATAGTCTACCAAATCATGGAACTTCAGTAATTTTAGTTGATAAAATAATGTACTTGATGGATGACGGTAATGCTTTCTAGTGATAATTCTTACAGCTCTTTTCTGTAATACAAAAATAGGCTTTGTGATTGTTTTACACGCATTCCCCCAAACATCAATACAATAGATTAAGTGTGGAACAATGATTGTGTTATACAACAAATACAGAGCCTTATCATTCAATAGGTCTCTGACTTTGTACAGTACTGCTATCGATTTAGCTATTTTTATTCTTACAGAATTTATGTGTTGTTTCCATGTCAGTTTGTCATCAATGATAACACCCAAAAACTTCACCTCACTCACTCTACAAATCTCAACATCCTCAATTTTGAGTGGAACATCAACAGTTTTCTTTCTATTACCGAATATCATGTAATTAGTTTTCTCTAGATTTAATGATAATTTATTTATTTTAAACCAAGTTTGTATCTTTACAAATTCTGTCTTTATCAATTCTAACATTTGTTCTATATCTTCACCTGAACAGAAAAAAGTGGTATCATCTGCGAAAAGTACACATTTAAGGAGTCCTGACACATTTACCAAGTCATTCACATATAAAATAAAAAGCTTTGGTCCAAGTACAGAACCTTGGGGAACTCCACATGTGATATTACAGAGGTCAGATCTTACATCATTTATTTGTACAAATTGTTTCCTATTTTTTAAGTAGCTAGATACCCACTGTAATGCTGGTCCTCTAATACCATATTTGTTCAGTTTTTCAAGGAGTATTGTGTGATCAATAGTATCGAATGCTTTTTTTAAATCAACAAAGATACTGATACAGTGTTGTTTTTGATCGACAGCAGTAGTTATTTGTTCCATTAATTCCATGAGAGCCATTGATGTAGAGTTTTTTGATCTAAACCCATACTGACTGCTGCTTAGAATATTTTGTTTATCTATAAATTGGTCTAGTCTGTTTACAAATAGTTTTTCAAGAATTTTTGAAAACTGTGGTAACAAGGATATAGGTCTATAATTGTTGAATACACATTTATCACCATTTTTAAAAAGAGGAACGACCTTAGCTACTTTCATATTATCTGGAAAAATTCCTGTTGAAAATGATAAGTTACATATGTATGTGAACGGCTCAATAACATGGCTCATTATGTCCTTTACAAACATCATATCCATGTCCACCCAGTCTTTCGATCTCTTGTCTGTAAGATGTTTTACTACATTCATTATTTCCTCTTTGTTAGTTCCATTTAGGAAAATACTATTTGCACAACCTGTAATTGAGTGGATCATATTTTTATCTACTTTTGGTATCTTAGCTGCAAGGCTTGATCCAACATTCACGAAATATTGATTAAATCCATTTACAATTTCATTTTCATCATGAACTTCATCGTTGTCTTTTACAAAATATTTTGAAATACCAGTTTTTGCTTTATGATTCTTCAGTACACCATTCATTACTCGCCATGTTGCTTTCATATCACCATTAGTTTTATCTAATAATTTACTATAATATTCTTTCTTATGTTTCCTTATAATCCCTACTAATTTATTTTTATACTTTTTATATTTTTTATATCATATATCATATCGTTTACGATAATACCGGTAAAAAAAGCTTTCCCGGGCAAAAAAAAAGGATATGCTAATTTCATGATGTAATACGTCAAGGCGCCCCGCCCCCTTAACAACTGAGCGTGCCGAACGATCAAACCGAACTGCGCACCCCCCTTCCACCTATTGGTACTGGTGTAACGCTAATTATTTGTGCGCATTACTAGCTAGCTAAAATGCTAAAAACAAAACAACGCACATCTCGGCTTCTCTCCACCCAGCTCTAAACTGCAGGTACAGACAGCTCAACTCTCTCCCCCTCCCCCCACTCCTCTCTGAGCTGCCAGTGCAGGCTGCGTCTCCCCCGCTCTAAACTGTCTGTACAAACACGTGCAACTCAACTGTCTCTTGAGATCCACAGTCGGTCCACGGACCAAGAGGCAGATGATCAGGTACAGATCAATTAGAAAAATAAATAATTCCTGCAGGAACAGAAACTGAAACACCACACGTTTCAGGGTCAGCTGATCACCTTGTTACAAGTTCTGGAAGTTATAACTAATTTGAAGGCAACATATTTTGTTGTATGTTACATTTATACCCAACAGATCTTAAGCTTCATTTTATTTAGTTGTTTTGGGAAACTACACCTGCACTTTAGTTTTTGTGGTTGTTTTTGTTGATCTATATTTTGTGCAGACTTTTTCAATCTAAATAACAGAAGGATTTTATATATATATATATATATATATATATATATATATATATATATATATATATATATATATATATATATATATATATATATATATATTAGGGGTTGAACGAGTACATAATTTTTAACCTCGACATTAACATAAAAAAACTCGAACGACGCTCGAGTAGCCGATGACGTCACAGTGTCTTACGATGCAAAATAAATAAATAAATATAAATGCCTAAAAACGTCTTTACAAAAAGAAAAAAAAGACCAACAAAGCATTGGGAGCATTTATTATGCTCCTATCATTTATCATACTGCACATAAGTCACAGGAAAAACAAAACTATTAGTTATATTAATAATATTAAAAGTGAAAGTATAAGGCGATGAAAACCGAAACTTAAAAAACAAATGGGGCCACAGCCACACCGTACCACCGCCTGCAGCTGTGCAATTTAGGTTTACTTTTAGAGATTGTGTTTATAGATTTTTAATAGCTCTAGAGAGATGAATATTTGTTTCTTTTTCTTTGTGAAACGAGAGAGATGAAGCCGTTTCGACCGTGTTATATATGGGACCTGCATTGCAACACTGCCCTCTGCTGTCACAACAATCTACTACGGTGTTCAAGCAAAGAACGTCAACAGGATGTTTCAATGAGTAGCGCAATTTATAAAATTATAAACTGTTTTACCTTTTTGACAAGACTGGACCAGCTTCATAGATCCGTGCGCACAAAGGAATCCATTTTGTAGCGTCTACTAAAAGCTAAAAGCTACCCCACGCTCTGTTTTTATCACGTGATGACGTCACTACGGGTAGTCGAGGTGGACAAAAAAGCCTCGAAAGAAGTCAAAGCACTCGATCTGTCGAAAACTCGGTTATTCTGTTAATGCACTAATATATATATATATATATATATATATATATATATATATATATATATATACATATATATATACATATATATATACATATATATATATATATATATATATATATATATATATATATATATATATATATATATATATATATATATATATACAGGAAACCCTCGAGTTACGTCAGGGATTGGGACCTACGGGTGTGACTTAGGTCGATGTTGTCGTACCTCGCGGACCAAAAACACGTGCCTGTCGTAGGTCCGCGTTTCTGACATAGGTCGCGGCTATACCGCTAACGGAGCGCCGCACACATATTTAACGGCATGAGACTGAACAAGCAGACATACTAGGCCATAAACATGCACAGAACTTTACATGTACAGTAAATGAATACTGTACAATAAATAAAAAATATAATTTCTTACTTTGAGCTGGTCAAAGCCTGCCTTCGTCTTTTAGTATTAGCTCTTGCACCCGTCCAAGCTCCCCCAGCTTCCTTACGCTCCACACGCACACACGTGGTCAAAACTGTTTAAAAGAAGGACTGTTAGCTTCTTAACTTCATATTGTTGAGGCAAACACTGATCCTCATATTAAATAATTGAGACGAGGAAACCTTCTTTCTTTGCCAGCAGGAGGAATTCTTTTAATAAGTTAATATGGAACAAATACAGCTGAACAGTCCAATACCAAATCTGAATCCGAATCTCTCCCTCAGAATAGCATGTAGTTTCATTTATACCTTCTTTTGACGTCATTTCTTATGTAAGAAAAAGGGTCTGTTCTTTCCCGTAAGGGAAGAACTAAAAACAGTTCTGGGAAGGGCAAGGACAGTGTATTTCCTAAAAAGGGAACCTTGCACGAACATAAACAGTTTAGTTTATCTGCGTCTTGTCAGAGGGTAAGAGTTTTTCCCTCGCATGAAGGAACACCAATTTAGAATTAATGACTTTGTTATTCTGGTTCTCACCAGATGTTCTTATGAACTCCCGAACTTTTGTACGTGCTCTGTCCAACGAGCGTTGGATATCTGGACCCACTGTGATGCTCACCAAGTCCTATAAATACCAAAACCTACAATCCTCCCTTATTTATCTAAGATAAATCTCAATCTAAGGCTGACTAATCTCTATTTTTCAGTGCTGCATGCATAATACTAGTGAAGTTAATAAAAGTTAACATAATAAAAAGTTATATATTAACAAATTGAGCTATATTAACAAAATTTAGCTATTCTCCTTAAGTGTAATCTTAAACTAGAAACTAAGCTAGACTGTATGTAAGGCTTTAAGGTATGACGGATTTATCTTACCTAATTCTAATCTATGAAGCAGTTGCTTCCACTCCTGAAGGAGCCGAAAACCCGTTGCTGGCTTAATTTCATTTATTAGCGGGACAAAATCTCTCCTTGGGACTCCCCTCCCTAGAGCTCCCACCATGGGCCAGGAGTGGCGGCATCCACCAATTGTTAGAGACCTTTATCGGTCGTGTGGCTAATTCTTACCTCTTACCTCATTCCCTGTCGTATAAGACTTATGGTAAAGCCCAACCTTTGTGAAACTAAATGAAACTAAAAATGATGTTATACTAAATTGATAAACTTAAACTAATAAACATAATTGTAAAATACTAATTGATATTAAGAAAATAAATGCAAAAATGATAAAAGAGAATGATAAAATAATAAAACCTAAAAAGAAATTTACAAGAATGCAATCATAAAGGATAACTGACATTCAAAAATAAATGTACAAGAATAAATGCTAGAACAATAGTAAAATCATAAATGCATAAAGAATGAATGATATACAAAATAAGCATACAAGAAAAATGATAAAAACATTAAACACAAATAAATGCCTCATGGTGCATAAACTTAAAAATGGATTGAATGCTTCGGCCGTTGATTGAATATAAAAGTCCTGCATCAAAAGTCCACGATGATGCCTGTTATAGATGAATATATTCAAAATAAAAGGTAGGAATAAAAGAATATACTGTAATGTCTTAAACCAAGTTCAGTTCAGTTCAATGAATTTCTTCTTTTATTGTAACGTTTAAAACAGAGTAGTGTTCGTTGGGGCAAAACAAAGTTCTGGAGGAGGGCTTTCCTTTGGTTCAGGTCACTTTCCACTTTGTTACCAGATCTCCAGTGGCCACTAAGCCCCCTCTGCCCCCATTTGCCTTCTAGCAACAGTCAGTTCAGTGGGAGGCGGGGAGACATGTCCTCTGAGGCCATTTGGAGCTGGACGAATTGTTTGTTTGGCGTCATGTCCATTTCTTTTCATCATCTTGCGAGTCCACCAATGCTTCCCAGCCGCAGGACACAACATGTCAAAAAGGAAATTATAATTAGCACTAAGATTGTACTAATTCCTATCTTTAATATTATGATGATGATGATGATGATTTATTTGTTTTCTCAGGGACAGTGCACAACAATACATTGACCTACAAAAACAGGAAAGATGCATTGTGCCAGGTTATAGTAATAATACTAATTTCCGCCTGTAGTCCCCGGACAGGTTGATGTTTAACAAGAGTAACGGATTTTTGTAAGTGGATGAGAAAACCATTAAACACAAATACAGACACAATATATACATACATATCATACCTCGCCCCTCAAATATACCATACATAAAAAACTTTCAAAATTTCACCAGTTCTCTCACACACACACGCACTACCAGTTTGTTCACATACACACACACACACACACACACACACACACACACACACACGCACACACACTCACACACTCACACACACACACACACACATACACATCATATATACATAATCACACTTCTTCAAACAAACCTACAAACTGTACTTTCACTCACACACAGTCATCACTGGTGGGTGCAAACCTGCTTTGATAAAAGCCATTTCCTTGTCAGATGTGCAAACGTTGGGAAACTTGTACATTTTATAATCTCAGTAGGCAGAATATTCCACTGACTCATGGCAACAACAGAAAAGACGGATTTAGCAAAAGAGGTCCTACATTTAGGGATGCTGCACTCTCCTCTAGAGGTCGCCCTTGTGACTCGAGTTGTTTTTTCTGAGTTCAATATGACAAACCTTCTTAGAGGAGGAGCAGCCATACCATGGATGATTTTAAAAAGTAGACAAATATTTGCATGAAATATTAAATTGTCAAAGTTTAAAAGATCATATTTGAAAAGAATATGACAGTGGTGATATTGTCTGGATTTCCTATCATGAATTTTTATTGCACTTTTGAACATTGATTCAAGAGGCTTTAGAGCTGTTTTACTAGCCTGTGACCAGCTAGTCATGCAATACAGAAAACGCGAGAAAATCATAGAGTTTAAGTACATATATGATGCCTCAGTAGTAAGAGATCCTCGTATGTACCTGAAGTTCACCAGACTAAATTTTAAAGAGTTGCGCAGTTTCTTTACATGGTCTCTAAAATTCAAATTTGAGTCAAGGGTAACACCTAAATAGGTAAAGTTGTTTACATTTTTTATTTTTTCCCCATTTATATGGATATCAGGATAATCCAAACATTTATTTCTGTTTGTAAAGTACATTGCAACTGTCTTTTCTACATTTAATGTGAGACAGCAGTTTTGTAGCCAGGCAGCAACCTTTTTCAATTCTCCTGTCAATTTTGTGGCCACTTCTGTTATATTTTTTCCATGAGTGAACAAAACAGTATCGTCCGCATACATGATGATATTAATATCACACATTGAGGGGAGATCATTGATGTATAGACTAAAAAGCAGCGGCCCTAAAATAGAGCCCTGCGGAACTCCCATGGTGCAGTCTTGAAAGGGGGACAGTGTGTGATTTACTCGAACACATTGTTTCCTGCCACTTATTAAAATAACTATTCCCCTAAATTTAGATTAAACCCATTGCACGACCAGTCATCTTTACCAGCATTATTTTCAAATCTTTATTCATTTCAAAGACTTCTGTGGTTTACTTGAAATTCACTGTTGGTTATAATAATTATAATTAATCCATTTAACATTTCTGTTCACTGTTATCTATGGACGGATAGATTCTATGCATGCTTCAGTCTCATACTAAACCCCTTTGTGTTTACCTATTGTACACAAATAAACATTTTGATCCAAAACATCATATCTTTTATTTCACCTCTTATAATCATTTGTGTCTAATACAATCAACTCATTCACTCGATCATGCAACTTTTATTTTAACCATAGCGAATTTTCCAATCCATCTTGTTGGCAAAATATTTAGAAAAATATCTTCTCCATACATCCAATAACCATCTGCAATATGAAAGGATTTGTCAATGAATCATTATTTGTAATGAACTAGGAACTTTAGTTCATATAATGCATTCTTTTAAGGTCAATTCCTTTGGAGTATACATTTCCCGTATTTACCAAATAAGTTTATTAGCTAATTTCTAAGGTTCATCTCTTTTAACAGGACGTGTCCTTCTTGACAACACCATGATTTATTTAAAGTCTTTGTACAATTTACTTAAACAAAGGTTTAACATTGTTCCAAGTTCAGATCTTTTAATCAAATCAAATCCTCCCTTTGACAATTTAAAATGTCAAAAGTTAATCACCTATGATAGTCAAAACTAGTTACCGTAATTATCTCTTAGGCTTAATTTACTTAGTAAACTTTACTTTATAAACTTTACTTTAGTTAGTGTATTCCCTTATTTAGGTCTTACATTATTTATAAATGCTTGTATAAGAATAATGTGTTCGGCATTAGTTAATTCAATGTTAAGCATTTTCTAATTGTATCGTATTGTTAATTTAGCCAAATCTGCAATATATTATTTTGCCATTCTTTATTGAGGTCTACATCTCTTCCTTTACTAGATTTCACACATTTTATACAAAATTTACTCGTGTGTTTTGATGAAAAGTTACAAAATTATATGTTACAGTGTGATTACAATAATTTAGCATGAGCATTAAATGCTTTATTAATGCTGGCAAGGATGCCAGAATCGTGTTAAGGTGTTTTTGTTGTATCATACTCAACTTATGTTGAACAATTTTGTCCTGGTTCCGGCTGCAGCCTTGGCAAACACTCTGGTGACTGGTCTGCGCGGACTTGGTCATGTTTTCTTTACTGGTGTCTTCACCTCCTCCAGTTCGAGTTCATAGATGCCCCTAGAATTATCCAGAACAGAACACTTATCAGACTAATTTTCTGCTCTTCGTCTTGATGTTTTGTCAAAGTTTATATTCTTCACAACACTGTCCTTGTTATTCTTGAACTCTGGTGCATTGACTGCAGTTACACCAGGTACAGCTTCCTTCTTTCTGGATTTCTGCGTGAACCATGTCGATCCTCTCATGTTGAACGTCTGCTTGAACCGTGCGGATCCTCTCTCAATCTCGACTTTGCAGCAGGTGTAGCTGGTCACCAACTGGTCACGGTCCTTCCAGAGCGAGCCTTCACCACGAGCCATGTTGTTGTCGTCCAGGAAGACCTTGTTTTCCACCTCGTCTTCACTTTTCTCCTTTCTCAGCATCTGTAGTGGAAACAAGCTTCCCTTCTCCTTTTTCATACATAACATTCTGGGTCATGCTTAACAAAAGAGTTTTGCAGAAAGTTATTAACTGCTTAATATGAAAGCTGTTGTGTTAAAATTTTGTAAGTAAAGCTGAAACTATTCAATGTTCTGATTGTGTTCCACCTCCCTTTTATAATTTCTTTTATTATTGTGCCATGCACTTTCATGCAGTTCATGTGTATTTTCTGTTTGGTAAATTAGTATTAATACAGATAACTGTAAGGTTCCATGCTTATCTTAAGTCATGCAATTGAATCAACCGTTAAGGTATTTGCTTCTTTGTCCATCAGATGTTGCTTTGCTTCCTGTTGAAAGCTTTGGTCAATCTTACAAGTCTGGCACTCGGTTCCTGCTTAAATATATTGATGGAGAAAAAACAATACAACAAAATACAGTACAGTCCTTTTACTAATTAACTATTAAGTAACCAATTAATCAATTAATTAATTCATTATTGTTTTACCATTAGCATTTTTCTACCACATTGTATGTCTTAAAAAACTAAACATTGATAGTTTATTGATACAACTAACAAATTCAGAGTATTGTTGTGTCTGTGTGTGTTTGATACATACCAAGCAAATTAATACTTACTGGACAGAAATTTCAGGAACATCAACTTTATGGATCTTCTTCCGTATTTAGGAGCTGAAACAATAATCCTAACTGACCCTATCTTTTCTCTTCAACAGTTTTTGCAAGCGCAGGAAAAATAATTTGGTTATATCACAATAATTCATCATGCATGCACAGAACATCAATGTAATGAATAACAGCTGCAAGGAGGAGAAAACAGTTTAAACAAGTTGAAATGTCCACTGGAAGTCATCTGTTCGTGGACCTAACCTGCAGATATCCTGTAGAAAAATACAATATAGTTAGAAATCAACATGAACAATGCCTTTTGTACATTATTTCTTTTGACCATGCATCAATTTAAGAGATTAATTTTAGTTTGTTGCAACATTTTGTCATCTGCAGTGACTATTTTAGTTGTATAGAACAATTCACTAAGTTTATCTGATTATGATGGGCGAGAAATATTAATTCTCTTCAGTGCACTGAAAACCCCAAATTGCTACCGGTAGACTAATGAGATTCGAATTTTGATTAATAAATCAGTTTAGAACCTAATGGCTTTTTCTTTTCATGTTTTCTGTTGTTTGACATCTTTCATTAATTGTTCCATTAAATATTCCTTAAACATAAACATTTTGCTTTTATGGTCCAAACGAGATCATTTATTTTGTTTTATTTTTAAATCTTGTTCATTTTATGTTAGTTCTACTTTAAACAAAAAACATAACACAAAACATTCGCTCACATAAAAACAAAATACAAAATTGAAAAATTGGCAGAAAGAAAAATTCTCAGAAAATTCTCACTGTACCTGCCTCCACCATCAAACAACCAGATTAAAACTACTATAATCTGCCAGTAACAGAACAAAACAAACAGCTCCTTCAAAACCCACAATCAACACAAGTATACAGTACACATCGCACTACTTTAAAAACAAAACTATTTAACAATTCAGTTCTGATAGTTTACCCAAAATGTGCACAATGACCTTTTCATTCCTAACTTCTCTTTTTTAAACCTCTACACTCCACTCTAAATCAGCAATCAGCATTAATTTACCCAATTATTTATTTACTTATCTGAAACACATCTAAGCCTACGGGCATTATTCCAACAACTTACAGTCGAATTAAAGTTATTTCAAGCATAGCAAGTTTATAAATCACTGTCAATTATTTGTCAGATAACAATTCAATCATAAAAGCAATTTTCATATGATATGTTCTTCTTAAAAATGTCACAAGCATGAAAGAGTAATTTCCAAAAAGATCTCTTGTGTCTCGGCACAAGTTTTCAGGCCCCTGCTTCAACTTCCTGTTTCTCCCGTTGTCTGACTTCCTGTACAACCTTTTGACCCTTTCTTATCGTTTGGTTCTGGTTTCTTATCTAATCTAGCCATCAGTAACAAACAAAGAATGTTCCTGACTGTTGCACTCTGGTGCCTAACTCATTTAGAATCCAAGACCTGGTACATGACAATGAATATGTGATATGTTGTTACAATATATGTTAAAGTGTGTATGTTATTATCTGTCTAACACAATACTTGTATGAATGTTTGGTCAAACTATAAAATATGTTTCAGACATTAGTTATAATTTACAACAATTTTGTATCTAAAAGTTTATTTATCTGTAACATAAAATATATGATTTGTTGTAATAATTTTGTATACCTGGATGCAAATTGTATTTATTTATTTGTATGGCCACTTTCTTGGTTTAAAGTTATTTGGTTGTAAACAGTATGTACTGTTCACACGTTCTTTTTAGAAAACACAGCCTAAAATCCTCTTACCTAAAGATAAACTTTTTGTTTAGATCATAAGTTGTTTAGATCATAAGTTGTTATCTTAACATTTTGTCTCGATGTGGTCAATTAAAAATCCTTTTCTTATCCAGACTTAATTGACTTACAAAATTTACTTTAAAATTGTTTGTTTCAAAGATCATTTCAGTATGAAATCCGATCAGTTATTTATATAATACTGTAATAAGTAGACTTTAAATAACAATTGCTCACAGTAAACATCCTTTCACTGTGTGTGTTTCACCAGATGTCTTGATAGTGTCCATGTTCAGTCCACATTTTACTGTGTGTGTCCAAAAGCTTCATGTGACTCAGTTCAGTCTCTCGGCTTCTGCAACAGTTGACTTTCTTTTTTTCAAAGTTGCTCATAGCAGCCTCCGCCCCGTTTTTTCAGTTCACGGATGTCATTCCTTTGTGTGTCCCTCAAATACACTTTCAGCGTTTGAACGTGTCCTCTCCCGAGACATTTTTTCCAGTTCATTTACACTTCTCCAGCTCTACTGTGTTCCAGTGCCTCAGTGTCCCTCAGCGCTCAGATTCAGTTCATCATAGATGCATGACAGCTGTCTTCATTGACAGTGTCTCTGTTCCTCTTATTATCATCATAGATGTTTTCTGGCTTCAATCGGTTTGAGAAACACACCCAGTAAGTAATTCTGTCACCGTGGCACAGAACAAAAATTTATTAGCATTATTTTTTATTACTTTCACAAAATCAAGGTTCATACTGAAATATCACTATTATTACAGAGCTGTAAATCAATTTTAAAATTGTATGTTGTTCAGTTTTTTTTTATATAAATAAAATTATTTCTGCATTTAAATCATTTTAGTTCTATATTTTTAGACCAGAAAGATCCAATCTAAGTAAAAAACATTTATCTGTCACAGAAGATAAAAGGATTGAACTTTAACAATTATTCGCCTAAAGTGTTAATCACCAATTATGGTTAAAGTAAATCTATAGTACAATTTGAAAAAGATATTCATTTATCTTTTAATGAATAAAAACATTCAACTGTTAATAATAATAATAATAAATTCAATTTATAATGCACTTTTCATTAATCTCAAAGTACTATGAGACTGTTCATAAGGTTTGAATGAAAATAATTATTTAAAGTTCTGGTTGCTTTCTGCACAAAAACTTTCTGCCCTAGAGACGAAAAGCAGAATTTGTACTCTTGAGTTTATTTTCAGAAACTTAGCTGGCCTCAGCTTGCATCCCAATTCCTTTTATGGTAATTCATGAGTCACACTCAAACAGGACACAGACGCTCATTTCTGCTCTGTTCGGCAAGATAAACTAACTCCCCTCTTCTCCATATTTAATGCTTTTTCTGTCAGAGGTGAGTACAGTTTTATTCTTTTTCTTTTATACAGTGTATGTTGTTTTCAGATTCTACTCAGTTTCCTGTTAGTTTTTTCATACGAGTCTGCTGTGTGTGCGAGTGTGTTTGTCTGTGTGTGTGTGTGTAGCTTTTTTCACTGGTCTCATTGCAGCGAAACGACTCTACCACGGGAGCAGTTTTAAGAGAGGGAGAGAAAAAAACGGGTGGGGCGGCAGACCTCTTTGTTCCAGCTGTCTCGCATCTACAGAATCACTCACTCCACCGGCGAACCGCAAGTAAGTAACTTTTTGTATTGTCTTCTTTATAACTTATAGTTCCTTTCACTGTTTTAAACAAACTTTTAAGGCAGTAAACTTAATCAGGTTTTGTTTGACCTTTTAAACTCATGTTTTTTCATATCGTTTAACCAACGCAGAGCTTTCCATGTTCGTGTGCTCATTCTGACTGTGTGTGCGTGAATGGCTGGTCGGTGGGTGGCTGTTTTTGCTCTTGGACTTAAACTTCTTCAAAATTCACACCATAAAGTGATGTATATACGTATATAGTATTTTTCTTATTTAATTTCGCCATACCCAAAAACTTCACACCACAATTTCAATATTTTATACAAAACTTCACGAGATCTTTGCACGAGATCTTTATAAACGAATTGAACAATTCATTCTAACGAGACTAGTCAGAGCTTTGGATCACATTAAATACTTAAGGGTGTATGAATACACAAATTTGATGTTGTTTGTTACTCTGTGAGAACGTGTCTGTATATTTCTATCTACTTTGCGTATGTGAGTTTATATAAACTCTGATGATACAAGATACAAGATACAAGAGATACAAGATAGGTTTATTAACATTGCATCAATTTCCACCGATACAGCGTAAATATGTAATTACAGTCATCCAGAGAGAGTTGAGTGCAAAAAGCTGCTGCTTATCAACATTAGCGCGGCCGCTCTCATCCGTCACCAGATGAAGGTCAAAGGTGGGAAAAATAGGGTAAGAAACCATGGGGGTTACAGCGTTGATATTAAAAAAAATGAATCACGTTTTGTCTGCAAGACACCGCATGATCCAGTAAAAACCATATCTTAAGCACATTTAGTTACAGTAACATATTGCATGTTGAGAGAGATGGGCCGAGGCAGGGAGGTTTCTGTCCATGACACATTCCGGGACTCCGTTAACGGTCATAGAAAAGTTCTCCGGGGGGGGGGGGGGGTAAGCAGACAAGACAGAGACAGCTGTGTTTTCCACAGTAAGCACTTCAGGAGAATTTAGATATCCAGCTTGTCCAAGGCTGTTTCCAAGGGAGTCAGATAAGAATTCACAAAATATTTTCACATCAGGCAGACACTGTAATTTTTTGCAGCCTTCAGTCTGTGAGGGCAATTCTGTCCAAAATCCAATTCGGGACTTTTTCCACTGATCCAGCTCCGACCTCAGATGTAAAACCACAGCGACCCGAGTCCTAAAAACCAAGGGTGACCAGCTCCCCCTCAGAAAGAGCTCTCACACAGCTGAGTTCTGATGTTTGACAGCGAACAGAGTCCACAAGACCAAGGGTGATTCTGTACACCTCCCGGATAGGCTCGCACACAGCTGCTTGTTCGAGGTCATAGCGCAGACCAGACGTCGGGTGCTTCAGTCATAAGTCCTGCTGAAGTCCCCCTCTTTTGCGATAGACCAGTGCTCCACAAACGCCAAAAAGTAAAGCGCAGCCATCATACTCAATATAATCCAAGATTAATCACCTCCCAGAGCATTCCCAGAAATCCACGGAAACCATCACGGAATCCATGGCGTTCCTCCGTCACTCTGTGCGGGTGGAAAGGCTCCCCTGTGCCTTCTTCTGTGGGGATCTTCTTTGTAGAATCGAATGCCCAAGCCTCCAATCCATCTTAATTTGCGTTCGAAGTGCATTTCTGTGGAGCTGCCAGCAGCAGGGGGTGGGGGAAGACGGGAGAGGAAAGGAGACGCGTCTGCCTCTGACGAGAGCCAAGTGAGAAACATGCCTTAACACATGATCTCTGTGTTAAGGCATGTGTGTGTATAACTGAGTCTCACTGTGCTGTGGAGACGTTTTCCTCACATGACCGTTTGCATTTGCTTCTCCATGTACTGGCCCACAGCCAAAGGCGTAGTCTCCAATTTTTCTACACAGTGTATTTAAGATAAACATTTACGTATATGTCAATTACTCTTAAATGCAACACTTTTTAAAGTCCTTATTTTTACTTTACTTTTTTGAAACCAGAATGAACTATACGTTTTGTTTAAAACTAGTTTGTGTGTGTGATCATCTTCATTTAATCCTTCATTTAATCCTTTCTGTGTGTGTTTTGCATCATTTCAGTGAACATCTGTTATCTATCGAGGCCCTGGCGCAGCACAGAAGAAGAAGAGAAAAAAGAAAACCACAGCACAAACAACCATTTTGACTCTCCCCAACTCAAAACAACGTTTTCTTCACATCCAGCAAAATCAGATGACAGCTACCAGTGTAAAAATGATCAAGAAACGCATGACCTTAGAAGAAATTTAACACTTTTCAAAAGTCTAACACTCCAACTTCCTTAGAAAAAACATTCCTCATCTCCACTCAAGCAATACTACAAAACAGCTAGTTTAAACAGGAAATTCCAAACACAGCAGACAAATATTTTAAGAAGCAGAAATTGCTCTCACATCGAAAAGTTTTCCAACATTCCTTGCACACAACGCCTTTCATGCACACAGGAGCGCAGCAAGTTTCCTGCAAATCTAAATTTAGCACAGACATGCAGCATCTCACACAGCCCTGTTCTACTCTAAACAATGGCTATGTATTATAATTTTCACGTTTTATGTCGTAACCTTACACTTTATTTTTATTAACACTTTAATTATTGATACAGTTTATATATTAACACTTTAGTCAATAATTTATGTATTAACACTATATTTTATAATTTAATTTTTTTATTTCTATTAACACTTTTAGTGCATTTTAAGCAATTTGTTCATAGCTATTATTAAATTATATTATTAAATATTAAATTCAATATTAAATATTTGTATTTGAATGTACATGTACAGTTTTTAATAAAGATATTTGTTTTATTCAACTGTGCACAGTTTGTATTCTTTTCAGGCCTTTAACCATGGTATGATGTTATTATTACTCAAACGCGTTGTATGTGTTACATTTCACTAAATTTAATGTCAAATTAAACACAATAACTCTTACCCTGTCGCAAAAAAAACCACGTGCCTACAGGACTGTAATTACAGCTTTTTACCCAATTCTGCCACGTTTGACAAAAAATGGACTGAATGATCACTTCAGCTTTAAACCTTACTTCTGCCGCGTTTTTCTCCTGCGCTCAGAAACTGATCCGGGTACAGCTTTTTTAACCTCCTTTTATATATATACAAGGAGACTAGTGATCAACTAGCTTTTTAATTTTTACAACCGGTTTACCAATATAGCTTTACTTTAAGTGCTTGAAATATAACATGCAATTTAGTTTTACCAAGTCTAAAGCACATTTTCAAACTATATTTTTACTGCAGTGTCGACACAGAAAGC
Source organism: Garcialebias charrua (assembly GCA_038048925.1). NCBI lineage: Eukaryota > Metazoa > Chordata > Actinopteri > Cyprinodontiformes > Rivulidae > Garcialebias > Garcialebias charrua. Next base: position 16,419 of record JBBPBX010034570.1, read on the forward strand.
TGTTTTTTATATCCAATTTAATTCCAATTTGACTGTCAGCATATGAAAACTATTTAATTTTCAATTTGAATTCATTTTTAATTTGTCAAACAGCCAAAACTTGCAAGTTTTTAAATATCTGCTCTTGCTGGCAACAAAAAGTCAGAAAGAAATCCTCAGTTTACAAGTTCGACAGCCCTGATCCAGTGAACACCTTCTCCACCAGCTGAGAAGGTAAGAAATCACTTATACAATAAAATAAAACATATTTACCAAACGGGCCCATAATTTCTTCCAGTCTCAGCCAGCAGAAAAAGACAGCCAGATCAGACGGCAGACCGACGGGCCACCAATTGTTGAGGCAAACACTGATCCTCATATTAAATAATTGAGACGAGGAAACCTTCTTTCTTTGCCAGCAGGAGGAATTCTTTTAATAAGTTAATATGGAACAAATACAGCTGAACAGTCCAATACCAAATCTGAATCCGAATCTCTCCCTCAGAATAGCATGTAGTTTCATTTATACCTTCTTTTGACGTCATTTCTTATGTAAGAAAAAGGGTCTGTTCTTTCCCGTAAGGGAAGAACTAAAAACAGTTCTGGGAAGGGCAAGGACAGTGTATTTCCTAAAAAGGGAACCTTGCACGAACATAAACAGTTTAGTTTATCTGCGTCTTGTCAGAGGGTAAGAGTTTTTCCCTCGCATGAAGGAACACCAATTTAGAATTAATGACTTTGTTATTCTGGTTCTCACCAGATGTTCTTATGAACTCCCGAACTTTTGTACGTGCTCTGTCCAACGAGCGTTGGATATCTGGACCCACTGTGATGCTCACCAAGTCCTATAAATACCAAAACCTACAATACATTTGGAGCCAGAAAAAAAAACTTACTGAAAGCCGTTTCTCCGCGATGTTCCTCCATCCAAAACAAGCTGCTCGGCTTTAGCTACGGTTAGGCCCCGCCATTAGCAGCATGTCAGTTCATTCAAAAAGGCTGTCGGCTTTGTATCTCCGCGTTAGCTCGGTGTCCCCCGACATCTTAGGCTGCCAGGCGGACATTTGCGGCGAGCTCCCGGCCGCAGATGGCCCCTCCGCGGC
>JBBPBX010034570.1:22500-32547 GCA_038048925.1 Garcialebias charrua
GGCTCGTTGCAGAGCGGCCGCCTCTACACCCAGTGCCTCTCTATGACCCGCTACTACAGAAAACCCGTGCTCCTTATTGAGTTTGACCCCGCTAAACCCTTTTCCTTGATGGCCCGGTCAGATTTCCGCCACGAGATTTCCTCAAATGACGTTTCTTCCAAACTCACGTTACTGACGCTGCACTTTCCCCGGCTCCGGATCCTGTGGTGCCCCTCCCCACACGCCACAGCCGAACTCTTTCTGGAGCTGAAGCAAGGCCGTCCTGAGCCTGACGCTTCAGCAGCCCAGGCTGTCACAGCTGAGTCAGACACGGTTGTTGAATCAGCGGACCTCTACAACCCTGGGCCGTATGACTTCCTGTTGAAAATGCCGGGGGTTAATACGAAAAACTACAGGGCTTTGGTCAAAAATGCTGACAGCCTTGCAGACGTAGCCAAGCTCAGCCAGAACAAACTAGCTGAAATACTTGGGAATGCTAATAATGCTAAGCTGCTGTATGAGTTTCTGCACAATGTTACTGATGTTCCTGCTCCTGTACAGAAAACCAAACAGTCATGACCTATATACAGTACATATATATATATATTTATATTCTGTATTTAGTTTTGAGTAAAGTGTGTGTTCAGCAGTTTTAAACAAGATTACCGTAATGTCAAACATTTTACTTGAGCGTTTATTTAGTATGAATTTTTTACATTAAGTGAGTTTTGTATTATGTGCATGTACAAAAGTAACAAAAGTAAACAGACATTTCCATTGTATTGAAAAAAAAAATCAAAATTATTAAATTTTTGTAAACAAATTTAGGTTTTGGGAAAATAAAATCATTTTAAAGTAAAAAAAAAATTCTGCATAAATGTTTTTAAAACAGCTAGACACAAATGTTAATTAGCGGTACACCCTTTACGGTTTTCTGTAACTTGATGCTTGAGTTTTAAATCTGCATTCGGCATAAAATAATCATGAGGCGAAGATTTTTTTTAATATATTTGTGCAACGCCAAACTTCTAAACCTTGAAAAAAAATAAAAATTGCAAGAATATTGGAAAAATGTATGGTTTACTTTTCAAGCTTATTTTAAAATTATATAGCCTGGTTAAAACCAGACCCTTGTCCTTCACTTCGCTTTGTACAAGGACAAGGGTCTGGTTTTAACCAGGCTAATAATTATATAATATATGTTATTTTAATATTAATTATAATAAATAAAAAACATTGAAAATACTGTATAGCTTTACAACTATGGTAATATTTTTTAACATTTGCATTACGAGTATGATAAGTAAATTAGGCTCATGGTTTCCATGCTGTCGTGTATGGGGGTAAGTATGGCAAGCAAATTATCATATAAAAGAAAGCCTATTCAAGGCATATGTTTATTAATCAATTCTTTCTAGTCAATACAGTTTATCCAATAAACACAAAACCAGTCACTTAAACTTAAGATTTTTTTTAGATAAAGATATACTGTATTTGGACTGTATTCCAAAGAAGACTAGATGCTGGCAGTCTTGTTTGAAGTGTATTTTAACACATTATTTATTATATAAACACCTTATTGAATAGCACACTGCCATCAGGGCACTAATGACCTATTGTTAGGCTGATCCTCCTTTTGCATGTGAACAACTAGCACCTTGTGCTCCAGCATCAACGTGTGGCATGGAGGCTGCACAGCTGCAGAAAGAAAAGCTCTGCAGAGAGTGGTGAAGGCTGCACAGAAGTATGTTTGAGTCAGTCTCCCCACCATCACAGACATCTACACCTCCAGATGCAGGAAGAGAGACACCTGCATCATGAAAGACCTCACTCACCCAGCACACTCACTTATTGCCCCACTCCCCTCAGGCAGAAGGTTGCGGAGCATTAAGTGTTGAACCACTAGACTGAGGAACAGCTTCTACCCTGAAACTGTTGGACTCATGAATCTCTAAACAGGAAAATCACTGTAATGCCACTTTAGTTGATGATATGTGACTTATCCATGCTGCCGACTATCTCATGCAGCTGTATTCATTCCAGGGCCGGCCCAAGCCTCCATGGGGCCCTAAGCGAAATTTGGTTTGGGGCCCTCTATTTCTACTAATAATGTGGATTACTGTAATCAACAGTCAAATGATCAGATCATTCACCCACCTCACATAAACTCATTGCCACTCTGACAGCTCTGTTTACATTATTCTATATGTAGATATCTAGTGCAGGGGTGTCAAACTCATTTTCATTTTGGGCCACATCGAGCTCATGAATGTCCTCAAATGACCGGACATGACAGAATATAGCGGCCCTTAGGGTATAGAGAGCCACAGAAATGGTTATGGCGTGCCAGATTTGGCCCACCTTGAGTTTGACACATGCGATCTAGTTGTACCAAAAGTAACAAAAGAAAAAAACAAACAAAAAAAAAAAACCACCAGTATGCAATGTATTTTTTTTTTAAGTGCCATCTGATTTATTATCTTTGGGTCCAAAGCACTGCAGCAGAAATGTTCAAAATGTTTTGCAGTGCAAGATCAACAAGAAACAGATCAAACAACTTGGATGCATAAAAATAAATTAAATTGTGCAAAAACAGACAAAATTTAAATAAATAAAACATCAAGTAAATAAATAATGTAAATGAACAATTACTTGAAACCACATAAAATAGTTTAAAAAGGAATTTTAAAGTTGAATAAATACACTTCTTCGTCAATACTTCACAAACTTCCTAAAACCTGTGCTTCCACTTAGTGCGCCCCTAGTGGACGGTCCCGGGGCCCTAAGCAGCCACTTGGGCCGGCCCTGATTCATTCACACCCATCTGCTCACCACAAACTCATGTTCGGGCTGCTGTTGATACACCATATTGTTTTACATTATTAGTGTTTAGTGTATGTCTTAGATATTTTTGCGTATCGTTTGGCGTTTGTTTAGAGTTTGTCTTAGTGTATATGAGTACATAGTTTTGTTCCACCTCATCTACCACGTGTGATGTGACGGGGGGGTCGCTGGTGCCCATGTCCAGCAATCACTGTGCGAGGGGCGGGGTACACCCTGTACGGGTCGCAAGTCCATCACAGACTACTTTTATTGTTTTTATTAAATATCCAGTGTTAAAGTAGAAATGTAAATTTAGATACATTTAATATAGAATTTGACTTGTAATAATGCGGTTTTGATGAGAAAGAACTTTAGTGGGGTAAAAAGAAAAAAACTTCAGTGGGGTTTGATTATGTGTTACAACAGCTTGCCAACACATACGTTTACCCTTCACCACGCCCCCTTCCTCCCTCCCTGCGCTTTCCGTCCGTCCCGACAACGTCATGACGTCACTGCATCCCGAAAAGCTGGACCAGTCGCAGCCATTTTACTCCGTGAAATAAACTTCAGTCTGAAAGCCAGACGGCAAAAAAAAAAACTGAAGCGTCCGTCCAACAACAACATCACTCCCTTCACTTCAGTCATGGACATGTCGTGAACCACGGCTCGGATGGGTTCTGGTTTCGAGTCAACGCTGTTCGGTAAGCGAGCACACACACACGGTCTTGTTTTTAGCCTGTGTCGGCTAAAAACGAGCTAACTGATGAAAAATGTTCGGGGAGGTTGTTGTTGAAGGGTGCGTGCACTGAAACAGCAGTGACATACATGACAGTGAAGCTTGGAGCAGTGCGTGGCTGTGGGAAAAGACAGTTTCTAGACATGACAACCATCATGACCGCCTTGTTTATGACTCGGCATGTCTGCCTCATTCACCTGTCAGATTTCAACTAGTCACTGTTTTACAATCTCGCCTTCAGAACAGTGACTGCCATGTCACCTACTGAAATTTAAGATAAGCCTTGATGCCAAATATATGATATTTGTATTGAATATTTGTTTTCGACACATGAGCACAGATACACTTAAATGTATTTCAAATCAAGTCATAAAGTAGGAGACGAATAATTACTAGTTTATTCTTATATAGTGTGTTGTTGTCCACGAACACTTTGCACTTTAATGGCCTACAATCGACTGAATGGTGTACAATCCCATCAGGTAGTCCATTATTTAATTAAAGGATGTGTTTCAGAGATGGTTTTCTCGTGTTACAGGAAAGTGTGGGAAAATCCGTGTTTACCTGAACACACCACAAGCTTTGGCCCTCAGTATGTCTTTGTATGTTTTTTTAATCTTTCAGCTGATAATTAGTTTACATGAAGACTACCTGCTCCCCAGTTAAATTCAAATGGAGCCACTTTTAAAAACCAGTTCAGATTTGCATATGTAGCAGCAGTGTTACATCTTTTCATGTCACACTTGTGTTTAGTCTACAAAAGAAAGCAAGGAGACCATCTCACATCTGTGGCACCAGAGCAGAATATTAACCTTACCTGTTTTAGTCACCGTGATGATATCATTTCTGTTTAAAATTGTTTTAAACCGTGGTTTAGCACAAATTACTTACGGTAGTTTTTTTCTGTATGTGTTTAGCATACCGTATTTTCCGGATTATTGGTCGCACCGGAATATAGGTCGCAGTGTCCAATTATTGCCAAAAAATTGGACAAATCCATAAATTGGTCGCACCTACGTCACCGCTGACGCGCCGCGTGACCGCTGAGACAACCTGACAATATGGACCGAGTGTTTAGCTATGCTGCTAATGTCTGCCAGAAGCTAACAGAAGCTAAACACGAGACGAGTCCGTCTCTGAAAACACGAATAAAAAATCGAATCTCATCTCAAATGTTTTCTCCAGGACATAGTTAAGTACATTGGACCCTTATAATTACTCTGTAAGCAGAAATAAATATACAGGGAACCCCCGACCTACGACTCCATCGACCTACGGCGTCCCGGACCTACGAACGTATCATATTTAATAAAAATATGACATTACTGTATTAAAAAACAAAACAAAAAAGTAGAAACGTTAAGACGAAACGTTTCTACTTTTTTGTTTTTTGAATACCAGATCCCAGCCAGCATGCACAGGTGGGCCCCATATGGTATACATATGTGCAAAAAACATGGGCCCCAAAAGGTTTTGTCCACGGTTTCCATGGTGGCCCCACATGGGTTGGCCCAGATAGATTTTAATGGGCCCTGACTGGGTTTTCAGTGGGACCCATATGTTTAACTTAAATGAGACCCATGTAAAACCCATGTGTGTACCTTGAAGAATATCTACCTGGGACTAAACTGGGTCCCAACTGGGCTAAAAATATGGGTAATAAGTGGGTTTGTCCACGGTTTCCATGGTGGCCCCACATGGGTTGGCCCAGATAGATTTTAATGGGCCCTGACTGGGCTTTCAGTGGGACCCAGATGTTTAACTTAAATGAGACCCATGTAAAACCCATGTGTGTGCCTTGAAGAATATCTACCTGAGACTAAACTGGGTCCCAACTGGGCTAAAAATATGGGTTATAAGTGGGTTTGTCCACAGTTTCCATGGTGGCCCCACGTGGGTTTGCCCGGATAGACTATAATGGGCACTGTCTGGGCTTTCAGTGGTTCCCAGATGGTTAATTTACATGAGGCTCATTACAGACCCATGTGTGTTCTTACCAGCATAATTTATGTGTCGGATTTTCCGATCCAACCTGCCGAGAGCACGTATATTGCACCATACTCTGTGACTTCTGTCTTAACATTGTGTGAGTTACACTCAAAGAACACTCTGAGCCTCACAACAGATAATACCCAATCTTTAACAAGAGGCAGTTCTATAACACAGATGTCCTTCTGACTCATGGTGCAGCCCGGAACACTAAAATACTGCTAAACATTATGGGAAATCAACATAGTCCACTCCCCGTTTTTGATTGTGGCACTATGAGTTGTAATTCTTGTTGGCTTTGATCAACGGATACAGATTTAAACTATAATTGAACACTAATATACCGCTAAGCATGATGGGAAATCAACACGGTTCACTTCCTGTTTTTTAGTTTAGTTTTTGATTGTGGCACTATGAGTTGTAATTCTTGTTGGTTTTGATCAACAGATACAGATTTAAAATATACATTGAATTTATAAATGTAAATTCAATGTACAGTTTAAATCTGTATCTGTTGATCCCACATTTATACCACTTGGGATAAATACAGTTAGCCCACATGGGCTTCCCATGCTGGGCACATTATACTAAAATCACATGGGTCCTATATACTGATGCACATGTCTGTCCCATTCCCAGTTAGCCCACATAAAAAATGAGCTGGGGCCTATATATATATGCCCAGGTTGAAGCCATGTAAGATCATCCCACATTTAGCCCACTTGGGGTAAATACAGTTAGCCCACATGGGCTTCCCATGCCGGGCCCATTATACCAAAACCACATGGGTCCCATATAATGATGTCCATTTCTGTCCCATTCCAAGTTAGCCCACATAAAAATGAACTGGGGCCTGTATATCCATGCCAAGGCTGAACCCATGTAAGGTTATACGACACTTATCCCACTTGGGGTCAATATAGTTAGCACACATGGGCTTCCCATACTGTGACCATTATACTAAAACCACATGGGTCCCATATAATGATGACCATTTCTGTCCCATTCCCAGTTAGCCCACATAAAAATGTACTGGGCCCTATATATCCATGCCCAGGTTGAACCCATGTAAGGTGATCCCACATTTATACCACTTGGGATGAATACAGTTAGCCCACATGGGCTTCCCATGCTGAGCACATTATACTAAAATCACATGGGTCCCATATACTGATGCATATATCTGTCCCATTCCCAGTTAGCCCAAATAAAATTAAACTGGGGCCTATATATCTATGCCCAGGTTCAACCCATGTAAGGTCGGCCCACTCTTATACCACTTGGGATAAATACAGTTAGCCCACATGGGCTTCCCATGCTGGGCCCATTATACCGAAACCACATGGGTCCCATATAATATTGCCCATTTCTGTCCCATTCCCAGTTAGCCCACATAAAAATGTAGTGGGCCCTATATATCCATGCCCAGGTTGAACCCATGTAAGGTGATCTCACATTTATACCACTTGGGATAAATACAGTTAGCCCACATGGGCTTCCAATGCTGGGCCCATTATACCAAAACCACATGGGTCCCATATAATGATGCCCATTTCTGTCCCATTCCCAGTTAGCCCACATAAAAATGTATTGGGCCCTATATAACCATGCCCAGGTTGAACCCATGTAAGGTGATCCCACATTTATACCACTTGGGATAAATACAGTTAGCCCACATGGGCTTCCCATGCTGGGCCCATTATACCAAAACCACATGGGTCCCTTATAATATTGCCCATTTCTGTCCCAATCCCAGTTAGCCCACATAAAAATGTAGTGGGCCCTATATATCCATGCCCAGGTTGAACCCATGTAAGGTGAGCCCACATTGATACCACTTGGGATAAATACAGTTAGCCCACATGGGCTTCCCATGCTGGGCCCATTATACTAAAACCACATGGGTCCCATATAATAATGCCCATTTATGTCCCATTCCCAGTTAGCCCACATAAAAATGTAATGGGCCCTATATATCCATGCCCAGGTTGAACCCATGTAAGGTGAGCCCACATTGATACCACTTGGGATAAATACAGTCTGCCCACATGGGCTTCCCATGCTGGGCCCATTATACTAAAACCACATGGGTCCCATATAAAATTGCCCATTTCTGTCCCATTGCCAGTTAGCCCACATTAATCCTGTATAGGACCCATATATTTAGCCCAACAGGGCTCACAAAATGGGTTCCTTTATGGGATAACCATATGGGTCTCATGCAGTTAGCCCAGATAAATCCCATGCCCACTCATTACCCAACTAGCCCACAATAACCCCATGTGGGGCCCAACTATGCATGTTGGCTGGGCAAGAACATTAACATCATTAGACATCTCAGCCGGTCGGAAACCCCTGAAGGGAGACAAACAACATTTACAGCATTCAGTGTGCCCACAACTGTGCAGGGGTATGACACCACCTCAGTCGATCCAACACTGACGGGCACGTCGGCTTTACCCCTGTCCATAAAACCCATCAATGTGAGGGAGAGCTCCTGAAGACTCTCTCTCCCTCTGGCTGTTCTCCGGAAAAGTATGCCTCCTGAAGAGCAACATACAACTTTGAACAATAAAATTCCTATAAAATTTCAAGTATCTCTGTTTCTGCACTAGAGCAATACTTAATTTCAGTTTCATACCCGGCCTCTTGGGCTCTCATCCACACTTCATCCACTCGTTCAACCCTATACCCATCCTTTCTCTAAAGATGGACACGTCCCATCTCTAGGCACAAAAATTAATCTCTCTGATACAGAGAGACTAGGCGTGAAAGGGGCATAAGGTAATGATGAAGAGGTGGACGGCTGAGCACTTGGGCCAGTCTGTCCATGTCGCAACTGCTCATTATCAGCCTTTAAAAACTTGCCATTAACGGAGAGTTCCTTTATTTCCTCCTCCATGATTGCCACAAGCTTACTCTGCTACCTGTGATTACTACAGTGCAGAGCACCCTGAGGCTAAAACTGAACACCTCACCAAACACTGGTGAAGATCTGCATGGAACCACTGCTGCTTTGACTCCAGGTAGTCCAATCTGCACACAAAAAACAGTTAAAAATATACAAATATAAAAGCAAAAGCATACACGTCTCAGATGTTCACAAAAGTACTATGTATATATATATATATATACTATTATATATAACACAGGATCCTTCCAGCAACGCCAAATGTGGTGGTACCGAGTGTTTCTCATTAAAACTATGAAATTTACAAGGCACACCGGTTCGTAGACCATAGGAAATTTTTAGAACATCTGAGACATGTTTACAAATTAAAACAGTTTATTTGTTTCCATTTGTATATATAAATACTTTTAAAATACTTTGTAAAAAGATTAAATAATTAAAAGTTCTAGTCCAGACCCAGGTGTGTGGCTAATTAACCACGCCACTGACGTGTTCAGGGACCGCGCCCCAAACAATTTGTTGTCAAGTCCAGTGAAGCAGCCACAGACATCTGAAGATGGTCAAGTGCAGTAGTTTGGAGAACCCAAACAACAGTTGTCCTCCATGGAGCCAGAACAACGGTGATTGCAGTGGAGACAAAACAGTAGTGATCTTCCGTAGTCAAAGCAGCAGTGGTCCCAACTTCAGCAAAAGGACCTGCTGACACACATGCAGACACAAGCACAGGAGGAGGAGGAGGAAGCAGCAAGCTTGGTCTTCATACCACGAAAGCCAGAACAGCACGCATGACACGGTCTGCTGCTCAACGACAATCAAACCCCACACAGGTTTGAGCCACGTAGTGGGAGCGTGAAGAAGAAACCAAGTGCCAGAACAGGCATTGCTGCCTCCTTATATACTCCACCCACTTATCAAACAGGAAGTGACATTTCCCTAGCCAGGTATATTTCTATACTGCTACACAACCATCAGGGTGCTAACGATCCATCATTAGGCTGATGGTCCTCCTTGATCATGTGAGCAGCTGGTTTTGGCTGTCGGCAGCAAACTGGTTGATCCACTGTGAGAGGGTGAGACTGAGCTGAATACAGCAGCTCAGACTGAGGAAGTCTTTCGGACGAAGGACGAAACGTTTCTACTTTTTTGTTTTGTTTTGTTTTTTGAATGTCCAGAGGACCAGACTTAGCTTTTTTAGATACTTCTTACATCCCACATTTTCAGTTCACTAAATAATAAATATGGTACAGATCAAAAAACTGGAAAGGCACTTTTTTTTTTTTAAACACTTTTGGATTTTCAAAATACCATTTACAATAGAGATGTTAAAAAGAGCAAATTCCATCATTATTCTCCCTTCTATAAAAAAATTTAAAAAATTGACGCCCCGGCTGGATCGGAGCCCCACGCCGTTGTCTCCGTCAAGGAGAAATCAATCACTCCGTCCCTGAAGGAGCACCAGCTGGCATCAGAACCGACTGTGCTGTTTGGCCTCGTGAAGATTGGCTCTACACGTCTCCTCATTCCTGCCTTTCAGTCTTCAAATTAATTCCATGTGTTTGCAGGAGCTTTCTGTCCGAAGGGAGAAAAAGCACAAAAAAAGTGATGGCTA
>JBBPBX010034572.1:7864-20620 GCA_038048925.1 Garcialebias charrua
CTCCACCATCACAGACATCTACACCTCCAGATGCAGGAAGAGAGCCACCTGCATCATGAAGGACCCCACTCACCCAGCACACACGTTTTGTCCCGCTCCCCTCAGGCAGAAGGTTGTGGAGCAGTAATCGTGGAACCTCTAGACTGAGGAACAGCTTCTACCCTGAGGCTGTTAGACTCATAAATCCCTAATCAGGATGATCACTGTAGGCGGTAAAAAAAATCACTGTAATGTCACTTTAATTGGTGACACGTGACTTATCTGTGCTGCTGATTATCAATGCTGCCGATTATGTCATGCTGCTGTATTCATTCGTACCCATCTGCTCACCACACACTCATGTTCGGGCTGCTGTTCTTACGTCGCATTGTTTTACATTATGAGTGTTTAGCGTATTTTTAGCGTTTGTTTAGCACACATCTTAGATTCTTATATACTGTTTCTTTTTATACTTTTTATTTTTTGCTATTTCTGGGCGTAACGGTGACCTTGAGTACACGATTTCCACCTCACGTATCGCATGCGATGCGAATGACAATAAACTTGAGCTTGAACAGGACAACAAAAAACAAACTGCTGATAACGCACTTCAAGCTGTGCGCTAGTTGCATAAGGCTAATTTAGTCATCTCTCGCACTACGTCAACTAATGACTTGCAGTGGTTTGTTATAGAACTAAATCCGAGTTTCTGTTTCATCCTGACACAAAAATATAGTTGTATTTAGATTTCGATGAGCAAACAGAATAACAAAACTAAAACCGTAGCTCAGACATTGTTAGCTGCTGTAGCCTCAGCTAATGCTAACTTAGTTAGCCTTCTCATTATATGAACCAACAACGTATTTGAAATGGTTTAAACCAAATCTGGCTTCTTTTTTTTTTTCGACATAATTTTTCTTTCTTTTCTTAAACACTTCTCAAAATGATCATATTTCGGCGCCTCTGCCGTTGTGGTCTTAACGTTTAATCTGGTTTCTTCAGCTCTGCAGCACTTTGGTCAGATACATTTTGACTGAAGTTGTTTCTGTTTCTAGAAGACTTTAAGTGTCAGAAAGCTTATGTTTAATTAAGTGTTAGAAAGCTTATTTTATGCTTATGTTTATTAAATGTTTTAGTGTTTAGTGTTTAGATGGTTACTGTTGCACCGAGGGACTGAGAGAAACGCAATTTCAATCCTGTGTATGTCCTGTACATATTGCAGTTCTGACAATAAAGTTGACTTTGACTTTGACTTTGGCTTGAAGGTTAATGATTTGTTTTTAAGGATTAGTAATAAAGTTGCTTCATATCATTGTCTGATGTTGCTTTTAGGTCATCTGATAAGAAATTTCTAGACAAAGAGGTTGGAATATCTTTAGCGATATGCATTATTTTATTAATTGAAAGGTTGAATAAAGTTTGATGGTTTTAGGTGTAAAAAGCAACGATGGTCATCTTCTAAATTTGGGGTGTCAAAGTCAAATACACCCAGGGCCAAAAAAACAAATTTGCTATAAGCCAAGGGCCGGACTGGTTCAATGTTTATTATAAGGGGGTGATATAAGAATTTTTTTTCTTCTTTCTGCACTCTTTTCATTCAATGTTTTCTTTTTGATTAATTTGTTTTATTTTGTCTCTTTTAAATGAATGAATAAATGAATTAAATAAAATATTAAATAGCTTTACATCTGCTAAGTTCTTGGCATAAATCAACACAGACATGTTCCTGCTTTTAGTATTTTACATTGTTTTATAATGTAGCTGTTTATGTTTTGTTTTTTTTAATACAGTTTTCTTATGATTTTTAATTAATATGCTTTTTTATGATTGTTTACTGTTGGCTGCAAGTATCAAGCTGTGAAATCCTTCATTTTCTACAGCTGATAGCTGTTGGTCATTAATTATGATGAAGTTTAGTAACTTCTCAGTGAACATTTGAGCTCCGTGGCTTCAGCGGTGTGTTATTCTTGTTCAATCTGGGGCGGGCGCTCTGATTTCGGTCAGCCGCTCTCAGCCTGTCCCTCCTACGAGATGGTCAGACAGCGGGTCAGACTGGACGCAGCTGGCCGGTCTCTCTGTTTCGGTTCAGCGAGAGTGGTGTCCCGCTGAAGCCCAAGAGCTCGAATGTCCAACGTAAAACTAACTTGACGTGGTTTAATGTGGCGCTATGGCTCTGCAGACATTGCACGTTGCTGTCTTGTGGTGTTTAGTGTAAAATACTTCCACACAGCGGACATGTTACGATGAAAAGTTGGCTAGCTGTTAGCTAAAGTGCTACTCACTCAGTCCTGCACGCTGTAGCTGGCTGCAAACTATGAAATGGATTTCCTGAATGTGACGTGAGGCGGGTCTTGTTACTCTGGGTTCATGAGACACGACTCCGGATCGGCCCCATCCCTACTACCGTTGCATTGTGGGGAATGTAGTGTTGGTGCGTGCAAAGCACCAGCGGGCGGCTGTGGCCTGCGGGCCGGTTCTAATAGTACAAAGTAATTAAATATCACCCAGGGGGCCATAGATAATTAATTTGCGGGCCGGAGCTGGCCCGCGGGCCTTGACTTTGACATATGTGTTCTAAATCTTTCTATAAAGAGTTTTAAACAACTTAAATGTTAGAAAAACACAAACATCACTCCGTTCATCTTATCGCTAGATTGATTAAAACCACAAAATCTCTCAAAACACGAACGTATCTGAAAGCAAACGTGTGTTTGGATTAACGTGTGTGTGTGTGTTGGTGTGTGTGTACAGTGGACCACCGAGCATTGGGACTCTTACAGTGCAGCTTCCTGAGAGGGATTAGCTTAAAAAGCTGCGTTCCTTTTCACTCAAGGTCAAACAGAAGCACATCTCATCCTCGAGGGCCGAGCCTCCACGTGCACGTGCGCATGCACACACACCTATCACAGCTCTGACAGTCAGACCACTTGTAAGAAAAAACACCAGAACAAAATCTAAAAGTTCGTCAATATGACGAAGGGCGGTCCTGACCATCATCTTCCACACACACACCCTTGACCTGCGACGGGTAACTCAGTCCAGGTGTTTGCTTCCTTCCTGTTGGTTTGCTCACAGCCGTCCACACCTGTGAGCTCAGCGATAACTCAGTCTAATCAATGACAGATTATAGATAAAGCCAAACCAACGGTGAAGGAAGCGACTGAACAAACACTTGGTGTTTGTGTTAAAGATCAAATGGATTGTGTCCGAGTTAATACCCAACAACAGGTTGAGTTGTGTTAAGATGGTTTGTTCAGGGGTGTACAAACCGGATTCCAAAACAGTTGGGACACGAAACAAATTGTGAATAAAAACTGAATGCAATGATGTGGAGATGGCAAATGTCAATATTTTATTCGTAATAGAACATAGATGACAGATCAAAAGTTTAATCTGAGTAAATGTAACATTTTAAAGGAAAAATATGTTGATTCAAAATTTCACAGTGTCAACAAATCCCAAAAAAGTTGGGACAAGTAGCAATAAGTGGCTGGAAAAAGGAAATTGAGCATATAACAAACAGCTGGAAGACCAATTAACACTAATTAGGTCAATTGACAACATGATTGGGTATAAAAAGAGCTTCTCAGAGTGTCATCTGTGGAATAGTCTGCCGGAGAACCTGAGGGCTGCAGACAATGTTGTTGTTTTTAAGAGCAGGCTCAAGACCCATCTTTTTAACTGCATTTCCTGAACTGGTTCATCTCTGTTCACTCTATACATTTTCCATACTACTGTATTTAATTTGATTGATTGATTTTATTTATTTTGTGTGTGTCGTTTGCTTTAATTTTGTGAGTTTATTGTTTTATAATTCTGTACAGCACTTTGAGCTGCTTTTAGTATGAAGGGTGCTTTATAAATAAAATGGATTGATTGATTGATTGATTGTCAGTGTCTCTCAGAAGCCAAGATGGTAAGAGGATCACCAATTCCACCATTGTTGCGCAGAAAGATAGTGCAGCAATACCAGAATGGTGTTACCCAGCGTAAAATAGCAAAGACTTTTAAGTTATCATCATCAACCGTGCATAACATCATCAAAAGATTCAGAGAATCTGGAACAATCGCTGTGCGTAAGGGTCAAGGCCGTAAAACTCTACTGGATGCTCGTGATCTCCGGGCCCTTAAACGTCACTGCACCTCAAACAGGAATGCCACTGTCAAGGAAATAACAGAATGGGCTCAGGAATACTTCCAGAAAGCATTGTCAGTGAACACAATCCACCGTGCCATCCGCCGTTGCCAGCTGAAACTCTACAGTGCAAAGAGGAAGCCATTTCTAAGCAAGCTCCACAAGCTCAGACGTTTGCACTGGACCAGGGGTCATTTAAAATGGAGTGTGGCAAAATGGAAGACTGTTCTGTGGTCAGATGAGTCACGATTTGAAGTTCTTTATGGAACACTGGGACGCCATGTCATCCGGACCAGAGAGGACAAGGATAGCCCAAGTTGTTATCAACGCTCCGTTCAGAAGCCTGCATCACTGATGGTATGGGGTTGCATGAGCGCTTGTGGCATGGGCAGCTTGCATGTCTGGAAAGGCACCATTAATGCAGAGAACTATGTTCAGGTTCTAGAACAACATATGCTCCCATCTAGACGTCATCTCTTTCAGGGAAGACCCTGCATTTTTCAACAAGATAATGCCAGACCACATTCTGCAGCAATCACAACATCATGGCTACGTAGGAGAAGGATCCAGGTACTGAAATGTCCAGCCTGCAGTCCAGATCTTTCACCTATAGAGAACATTTGGTGCATCATAAAGAGGAAGGTGCGACAAAGAAGGCCCAAGACGATTGAACAGTTAGAGGCCTGTATTAGACATGAATGGGAGAGCATTCCTATTTCTAAACTTGAGAAACTGGTCTCCTCTGTCCCCAGACGTCTGTTGAGTGTTGTAAGAAGAAGGGGGGATGCCACACAGTGGTAAAAATGGACTTGTCCCAACTTTTTTGGGATTTGTTGACGCCATGAAATTTTGAAACAACATATTTTTCCCTTAAAATGATACATTCTCTCAGTTTAAACTTTTGATCTGTGATTTGTGTTCTATTCTGAATAAAATATTAGATGTTGGCATCTCCACATCATTGCATTCAGTTTTTATTCACAATTTGTTTAGTGTCCCAACTTTTTTCAATTCCGGTTTGTACAACCCTTGTCCTTGAGGGCCACTATCTTTCATGTTTTAGATCAGGGGTGTACAACTCTGGTCCTTGAGGGCCACTATAGCCGTTTTCGCATTGGCCAGCCCTCAGTGGCCCGGGGCTCCCCTGGGTGTCTCTGGGCCACCCGCGTTCATTACGCATTTGCCGCAAAGCCGCCTTGAAGTGGGTGGGCAGTTCTCTGGAAGTGGGTGGGGTGGTCTCTTCACGTGGGTGGAGTGTTCGTGTTTTAAGAGAGGAGACTCGGCAAAAAAAAAATTGTTAGCTGGATATATATATATTAGTGTTTCTGCGTTTAATTTTTGTTAATAACTGATCACAAATCAGCTTATGTTACAACGTAAATAACACGAAGCGCACACCCATTTCCGCCTTTCAGCGCGACCTGAATGTCATTAAACAGCATTAAACAATAACTAATATTGTCTAACTGTTGCGCGCAGCCAGGGTTTTAAAATATAACGAATAATCTCTAACTTTTACGTGCAGCTAAAATGTCAGGAGGAGTGATTGCTATATGAGCAAGTTGGACACCTGAAAATTCAGTCCGGAGTATAGCTCAAAGCGTAAAGCACTGCTCTTTTGACCGGGAGAAGTGGGTTCGCTTCCAGCCTGTGACAAAGTTATTTTACTTTTTTTTTCTCTTTATTCACATTTTCTTTTAAATAAAAAGGAGTTTGTTAACCAAACAAACTCCTTTTTATTTAAAAGAAAATGTGAATAAAGAAAAAAAAAGTAAAATAACTTTGTCACAGGCGGGAAGCGAACCCACTTCTCCCGGTCAAAAGAGCAGTGCTTTACGCTTTGAGCTATACTCCGGACTGAATTTTCAGGTGTCCAACTTGCTCATATAGCAATCACTCCTCCTGACATTTTAGCTGCACGTAAAAGTTAGAGATTATTCGTTATATTTTAAAACCCTGGCTGCGCGCAACAGTTAGACAATATTAGTTATTGTTTAATGCTGTTTAATGACATTCAGGTCGCGCTGAAAGGCGGAAATGGGTGTGCGCTTCGTGTTATTTACGTTGTAACATAAGCTGATTTGTGATCAGTTATTAACAAAAATTAAACGCAGAAACACTAATTCAGCTAACAATTGTTTTAGGGGTTTCTCGTTTCTGTAGTTAAATTTGAATGAAATTCAACCCTCGCGCTGAGGTTGTTTGAATGAGTCCCGCCCCTGCTGCAAACAACGAATCAAATGAGAGCTGAAACTAGCCCTGTCGGGCTCGGCCCGATAAGAACCACGGTGAAGATGGTTCCAGAACAAGGGTGGATCCCGGGCGGAAAAGGTAAATGCGAAGACGCCGAACCCGGGTTAGAAGCTGGGAGAGTCGGGGAGGGCCGGCCAATGCGAAAACGGCTTGTCATTCATGTTTTAGATCAGGTGTGACCAACCCTGGTCCTTGAGGGCCACTATCTTTCATGTTTTAGATCAGGGGTGTACAACTCTGGTCCTTGAGGGCCACTATCTTTCATGTTTTAGATCAGGGGTGTACAACTCTGGTCCTTGAGGGCCACAATCTTTCATGTTTTAGATCAGGGGTGACCAACCCTGGTCCTTGAGGGCCACCATCTTTCATGCTTTAGATCAGGGGTGTACAACTCTGATCCATGAGGGCCACTATCCTTCATGTTTTATTCAGGGGTGTCCAACCCTGATCCTGGAGGGCCACTATGTTTCAGATCAGGGGTGACCAACCCTGGTCCTTGAGGGCCACTATCTTTCGTGTTTTAGATCAGGGGTGTACAACTCTGGTCCTTGAGGGCCACTATCCTTCAAGTTTCAGATCAGGGGTGACCAACCCTGGTCCTTGAGGGCCACTATCTTTCGTGTTTTAGATCAGGGGTGTATAACCCTGGTCCTTGAGGGCCACTATCTTTCGTGTTTTAGATCAGGGGTGTACAAATCTGGTCCTTGAGGGCCACTATCTTTCATGTTTTAGATCTGGGGTGTACAACCCTGGTCCTTGAGGGCCACTATCTTTCGTGTTTTAGATCAGGGGTGTACAACCCTGGTCCTTGAGGGCCACTATCTTTCATATTTTAGATCAGGGGTGTTCAACTCTGGTCCTTGAGGGCCACTATCTTTCGTGTTTTAGATCAGGGGTGTACAACCCTGGTCCTTGAGGGCCACTATCTTTCGTGTTTTAGATCAGGGGTGTACAAATCTGGTCCTTGAGGGCCACTATCTTTCATGTTTTAGATCTGGGGTGTACAACCCTGGTCCTTGAGGGCCACTATCTTTCGTGTTTTAGATCAGGGGTGTCCAAATCTGGTCCTTGAGGGCCACTATCCTTCAAGTTTTAGATCAGGGGTGTTCAACTCTGGTCCTTGAGGGCCACTATCTTTCGTGTTTTAGATCAGGGGTGTACAACCCTGGTCCTTGAGGGCCACTATCTTTCGTGTTTTAGATCAGGGGTGTCCAAATCTGGTCCTGGAGGGCCACTATCCTTCAAGTTTTAGATCAGGGGTGTTCAACTCTGGTCCTTGAGGGCCACTATCTTTCGTGTTTTAGATCAGGGGTGACCAACCCTGGTCCTTGAGGGCCACTATCTTTCGTGTTTTGGATCAGGAGTGTACAACCCTGGTCCTTGAGGGCCACTATCTTTCATGTTTTAGATTAGGGGTGACCAACCCTGGTCCTTGAGGGCCACCATCTTTCATGTTTTATATTAGGGGTGTCCAACTCTGGTCATTGAGAGCCACTATCCTTTAGATCAGGGGTGACCCTGGTCCTTGAGGGCCACTATCTTTCATGTTTTAGATCAGGGGTGTCCAACTCTGGTCCTTGAGGGCCACTATCTTTCGTGTTTTAGATCAGGGGTGTACAACCCTGGTCCTTGAGGGCCACTATCTTTCGTGTTTTAGATCAGGGGTGTCCAAATCTGGTCCTGGAGGGCCACTATCCTTCAAGTTTTAGATCAGGGGTGTTCAACTCTGGTCCTTGAGGGCCACTATCTTTCGTGTTTTAGATCAGGGGTGTACAAATCTGGTCCTTGAGGGCCACTATCTTTCATGTTTTAGATCTGGGGTGTACAACCCTGGTCCTTGAGGGCCACTATCTTTCGTGTTTTAGATCAGGGGTGTCCAAATCTGGTCCTTGAGGGCCACTATCCTTCAAGTTTTAGATCAGGGGTGTTCAACTCTGGTCCTTGAGGGCCACTATCTTTCGTGTTTTAGATCAGGGGTGTACAACCCTGGTCCTTGAGGGCCACTATCTTTCGTGTTTTAGATCAGGGGTGTCCAAATCTGGTCCTGGAGGGCCACTATCCTTCAAGTTTTAGATCAGGGGTGTTCAACTCTGGTCCTTGAGGGCCACTATCTTTCGTGTTTTAGATCAGGGGTGTCCAAATCTGGTCCTGGAGGGCCACTATCCTTCAAGTTTTAGATCAGGGGTGTTCAACTCTGGTCCTTGAGGGCCACTATCTTTCGTGTTTTAGATCAGGGGTGACCAACCCTGGTCCTTGAGGGCCACTATCTTTCGTGTTTTGGATCAGGAGTGTACAACCCTGGTCCTTGAGGGCCACTATCTTTCATGTTTTAGATTAGGGGTGACCAACCCTGGTCCTTGAGGGCCACCATCTTTCATGTTTTATATTAGGGGTGTCCAACTCTGGTCATTGAGAGCCACTATCCTTCGTGTTTTAGATCAGGGGTGTACAACCCTGGTCCTTGAGGGCCACTATCTTTCGTGTTTTAGATCAGGGGTGTACAAATCTGGTCCTTGAGGGCCACTATCCTTCATGTTTTAGATCTGGGGTGTACAACCCTGGTCCTTGAGGGCCACTATCTTTCGTGTTTTAGATCAGGGGTGTCCAAATCTGGTCCTTGAGGGCCACTATCCTTCAAGTTTTAGATCAGGGGTGTTCAACTCTGGTCCTTGAGGGCCACTATCTTTCGTGTTTTAGATCAGGGGTGTACAACCCTGGTCCTTGAGGGCCACTATCTTTCGTGTTTTAGATCAGGGGTGTCCAAATCTGGTCCTTGAGGGCCACTATCCTTCAAGTTTTAGATCAGGGGTGTTCAACTCTGGTCCTTGAGGGCCACTATCTTTCGTGTTTTAGATCAGGGGTGTACAACCCTGGTCCTTGAGGGCCACTATCTTTCATGTTTTAGATTAGGGGTGACCAACCCTGGTCCTTGAGGGCCACTATCTTTCGTGTTTTAAATCAGGAGTGTACAACCCTGGTCCTTGAGGGCCACTATCTTTCATGTTTTAGATTAGGGGTAACCAACCCTGGTCCTTGAGGGCCACTATCTTTCATGTTTTAGATTAGGGGTGTTTAACTCTGGTTCTTGAGGGCCACTATCCTTCAAGTTTCAGGGGTGACCAACCCTGGTCCTTGAGGGCCACTATCCTTCAAGTTTCAGATCAGGGGTGACCAACCCTGGTCCTTGAGGGCCACTATCTTTCGTGTTTTAGATTAGGGGTGTCCAACTCTGGTCCTTGAGGGCCACTATCCTTCAAGTTTCAGGGGTGACCAACCCTGGTCCTTGAGGGCCACTAGGGGTGTCCAACTCTGGTCCTTGAGGGCCACTATCCTTCAAGTTTCAGATCAGGGGTGACCAACCCTGGTCCTTGAGGGCCACTATCCTTCATGTTTTAGATTAGGGGTGTCCAACCCTGGTCCTGGAGGGCCATTCTGTTTTAAATGTTTTTATTCTGCTTTGACACTCCTGATTAAAATCAACGGGTGACTGAGAGGCTTCTTCACAACTTGGGACATCTGCTGAAGAGCAGAACATGTAAAACCTGTAGGACAGTGGCCCATGAGGACCAGGGCTGAACACCGCTTGTTTAAGAACACCTTAGACACTTTAGTTCCGTTTGAAAATGGTGAACATCTAAAGAGACGCCAATGAAACGTTGGAGGAAACAAAACATGATGCAGGAGCTCCATGACCCAAACTAACCACAAAGAGAAGAAGAAATAAAAAACGTGGCTGTGAAGACGTCAAACCACCGGCAACAGACACCACCTGCAAAAAGACTGATTGTACTGACGATGCAAAGAGACACAACAACAACCACAAAGAGGCAACAAGGAGACGCAACACAACAAACCAACAACAAAATGACGAACGACTGCAAGACGCACACGGAAGAACAGGAAACACAACAATGCTGTGAAATGACGCAAACCAACGAGATAAAAAACGCCACAAGAAGCGATAAAGACGCCGAAAGATCACGTGCACGCGCCACACATGAAACACAAACACACAACGTGACCAAAAGACACACACAGAGTGCACGTGAGGGGATAAGAGGGAGCGCACGGCCGTAAATAAAACACAAAATGACAAAACGTGACTAAAGCTGGAGGCACAAACACGAGAGAATCAACTATCAGCTGAAGTCTCGGGCTTCGGCTCAGTGCTAGGGGTCACTCTCGGCTACTACCAAGCCAAAGTTCAGCTCGGTCTCTGTAAAGCCGCACTGCAGCCATTTTTATTTTCTGAAGTCGACTTCCTGAGGCGGCCATCTTGAATCGAGTTCACGCCAAAGATCTTCCCTTTTAAGAGTTTCGTTACAGTCCAGTCAGTGATTTATGAGATATTTTGCTAACAGACAACATTTACACACACGGCAGTGGCGGCTCCAGAGATATTTTTCTGCAGGTGCTGGGGGGGGCTAAGCATTTTACTGAGGATGCTATGAAGGATCATTTGTTCTTTCAGTTCTCATGGTCAATGTGTGTCATTCACATCACATGTGGTACATAAGGTGGAACGAAACTATGGACAGGGTCCCAGTTACATCCAACAAAAATACAAATTGTAAAGAAAAACAGTAAAAAAGATCCGAGACATGAAATAAGAAATACACTAAACTAAAAATACACGATCATGTAAACTGCATCTGTCTGTGCAGTTTACATGATCGCCCATCACTTGTGGCAGTTTGGTTTATGATGATTGAATCACGAGAGGAACTGTGTCAAAAGGTCGGTTGTGACACAAAGCAGCCCCTGACACAGTCAACATGCAGACAGTGGAGGATGAAGAGCAGAGGAGGAGGAGGTGATGCTCAGAAACAGGAAGTGGCTCTCTGCTCCATCCTCACTGACCTCATTTCTGCTCAGAGCTCCTCTGAGGGGGAGAGAAGGGATTCTCAAGCATCTTCCTCTTCACTGTCCCTCCTCTTCCTCATCTGTGTGTCACGCGCACACACTCCAAGTCCCACCCGCTCCTGTTCAGACCTGACTGCTCTGCAGGTAAATGGCTGAGAGTTGCGTAAGCAGCATGGAAAAGACAGGGGGAGACGCGCACACGCAGTGCACGTGATGTGCATGTTTCCTGCTGAATGAAACGCAGGAATTTCTCAGTGAACGCGTCGGTTTGATCTGCACGCGCACAGATTCCTGCACACTCTTTTCACACATCACTTCCTATCGGCGTGCGCGTGCATGATGCAACGCTGCTGTCGCCACAACATCACGAAATGGCGGAACTCACGCGCAGCTGTTGCGGGTTTATCGCCGCCGTTATTCCCGCTGTCTGCGCGTGCACGTGCCGCCTTTGTGCTAAAGTGTCAGTGAGCAGCTTAACATCTGGCCCACATTCACCTCACACGCACACGCACACGCACGGCGGCTTTTATTGTGCTGCCTCGCGCACGCGCATAGCCCGCGCGGCCTCGTTACATCACGGCCCAGTTGTTGAGGAGAAAACAACAAACAAACAAACAAACAAACAAGAGGAGGAGATCCTCCTCTGATGCCCTCCAACACGCGCGTCCGTGCACGAGGACGACTGCTCCGCACGCGCGCCGCAGAAAGGCGCAGGGGGAGACGCATCCACCGAGCTGAGGAAGAGGAGGGAGGATGGACAGGTGTTGCACGTGCACGCGCACACTCACCCTGAGCGCAGACAGGTCGATCTCATCCAGACTGCGCGCGGGGGACTCGCTCGCCATGGTGAATCAAGATGGAGCTCCTCAGCCAACATGGACCAGAACCTCCGAACCGGAACCCCCACCCCTGGACCCCCCACCCCTAGATCCAGATGCGCCGCTCGTCCGGAGCGGAGGAACGAACCAGAACCAGGACCAGGACGCTCCGGGTTCTGCTACATGCTGGTCCGGGCCGCGGGTCCGGGTCTGCTCCACCTGCTCCACCTGGAGGACGATGCTGCGAGCACGAGCTCCGTGCGTCCGTCGGTCCGTGCGCGAGGCGGAACCGCGGCGCGCTTCCCGGGAGTGGCCTGAGAGGAGAGCCGCCCACAGTGACACACACACACACACACACACACACACACAGGTTTGTTTTACTATCTTTGTGGGGCCATTGCATTGACTTCCATTCATTTTTCATTCATTTCTATAGCCTAACCCTGACCTTTACCCTAAACCTAACCATTACCAATGCATACCTAACCCTAACCTTAACACATCCTCAATTCACACCTTAGACCTAAACCTAACCCCTAACCCACCAACGGGACTTCTTCTTATGGGGCCCGGGCTTTGGGCCCCATAAGAACCAGTTGGGCCTCACAATTTGGTAAAACTCAGAAAACTGGGCCTTACAACGTAGCATAAACAAGGACACACACACACACACACACACACACACACACACACACACACACACACACA
>JBBPBX010034573.1:8270-19193 GCA_038048925.1 Garcialebias charrua
TTAACAAAGCAGCAGTTTATCATATTGCTAAAGACACTGTCCTTAGCGGCTAACAAGAAGACTAAAGCGTTAGCCGTCTTGTTAGCCGCTAAGGACAGTGTCTTTAGCGATATGATAAACTGCTGCTTTAATAATGTCACACACACTGTTCCGCTCATGAGGTACAGCACGACTAAATGAGTTTCATACTGTGGTTTGTTTCAGGGAAGGAGACTGAAAACACACTCGGACCTGCAGCTGCAGCTTCACACACGCATTATACTCCACTTATAATGCTGTTTTAAATGGTGAAGAAGATTCATAGTTCCGCTATTTCATCGGGACTTGTTTTCAGCACTATCTACAGAAATCGTTTTTCTGCCCCTCATCTGACTATTTTAATCTAAACCATCTCTGAAAGAACAGCCATTGTTTTTCTTTTTGTTCAGCAGCTAAGCTGCTGTGTTTCGCCCTTTTTTACCGGTACTTGTTGTGCTAAACGCCCCTCCCACATCTTGGAGAAGCAGGAAGCGCACGGCTGAGGGCTGTGTTTTTGTTTTCAAGGAGTGAGGAGGGGGTGCCACGTGGGAGAAAGCAGACAGCAAGCAGGAGGCTTTCCAAGTACTGTATAAAACTATCATTTTATATCGATACAACTTATAGTGCACATTTTTTTAATAGAGATATTTTTTAAATATTGAGCTATCGCCCAGCTCTACGATGCACAACAAATAATTATAACCAATTTGTGCTATCTGGATCTTTGTCGTCATCCCCATCACATACTCTTAGTGCTCGATCACAGTTTCTTTGTTAAAAAAATGAAGTATGCAAAGCAGGGGTGTTACGCCCATTTTCAACAAATGCCAGGCCCTGACTTTAACTACGGTAATAATATTCCTGGGGTGAGATGGTACATACATCCCATTTTGAGATGGACCCCTTTGACAATAGATAGCAAATGAACAGAATGATGAAGTTACCGGAGTTTGGCCTCCAGCGACACATTTGTCAAAGCTGCGACTTCCAGGTTTCGGTATCCGAGTCTGTCATTTTCCCAAAACTGAAATGCAAACATTGTCATGACAGTGAAGATCTCTTGCTAAACAAATGGGCTAAATGTGGGATGACCTTACATGGCTTCAACCTGGGCATGTATATATAGGCCCCAGCTCATTTTTACGTGGGCTAACTGGGAATGGGACAGATATGTCCAGTCCTCACATCCTTCTACAGGTGTGCAGTGGAGAGCATCCTGTTCTCCAGCATCAATGTGTGGCATGGAGGCTGCACAGCTGCAGAAAGAAAAGCTTTGCAGAGAGTGGTGAAGGCTGCACAGAAGTCTGTTGGAGTCAGTCTCCCCACCATCACAGACATTTACACTTCGAGATGCAGGAAAAAAGCCACCTGCATCATGAAAGACCCCACTCACCCAGCACACACACTCTTTGCCCCACTCCCCTCAGGACGGAGGTTGAGGAGCATCAAATGTAGAACCACTAGACTGAGGAACAGCTTCTACCCTGAGGCTATTAGACTCATGAATAAATAAATAATAAGAATAATCACTGTGAAGTTTTAATTTAATGATTTAATCACTGTGAAATATCACATCATGCTGATGCTGATCTGTTTTCTTGTTGCTGTGTTCATCTGTGACCATCTGCTCATAAAGACTCATGTTCGTGCTGCTGTTTGTAATGACGTTTTTCTATTACTCTAGGGCTTAGTGTATTTCTAGTTGGATGTTTTTCTTAGTTCATATCCTAGATGTTATTACAGTTTTTCTCTTACATTTTGTTGTTGGATGTAACTGGGACCCTGTGTACATAATCTCATTTCATCACATGTACTACATGCGGTGCAAATGACAATAAAGACTCTCTGACTCTGATGTGCATCAGTACATAGGACCCATGTGATTTTACTATAATGTGCCCAGCATGGGAAGCCCATGTGGGCTAACTGTATTCATCCCAAGTGGTATAAATGGGGGATCTGTGTGTGTATTATACCTAATGTACCTTTCCGTTTTTTACACAAAACACTAGGGGAAAAAATGACAAAAGAAAAAAGTGCAGATAAGGAAAAGCAGAAAAAAAGAGAAATGATATATCAATATTTATTTGATATCAATCATGCATCCATAGCTGTGACTGTATAAGTGTGTGTGTGTGTCTAAGCACTGTGATAATCTGTGATTCCGTCTCAAACTGCCCCCGACATCAAGCTAAATTATACATCCCTCTATTTCTTTGTATCACTCACATGCATGTGCTCATATGCTGACTGTATACGGGCTGAGATATGAATTAGTTATGACCTGACAGTCTTCAGAGGAGCAGAAAAAAACATATATTCAAGGTGTCCTACAATCACATCAAAGCTTATTGAAAGGTTGCAGAGGATAAAGCCACAGTATTGTACTTCTGCTCTGCAAAACATAGTTCCAATCCCACTCACTGATCCTAGATTTAACATTTTTCTGCTTACAATAAATATTTTGGAGACAATGCAACACATGATTTATCTATTTACAGATATGTTCACCCGTTTTTCATTTGTGCCCCAGTAGAGATGTAAAAATACATCCAAACCTTTTCTTCCCTTTGGACATCCTGGTGTCCTGTCTGAGCTCATGATTGAAGAGTCCAAAGGTATTCCATGGCCAGGTGTGATGCAAAAAGGCCTCAGGCTTTACACCAAGCTATGAGTGCACCCCGGAGCAGGGTGAACGCAACTTGATGTGCCTGGAGTGTCTGCAACAAAAGGCCACAAGGCTTCTGCAGCAGGTACCCCTACATTTACCTTTCAAAGTTAATGCCTATTGCTAAATGATTATCTGGTTGGAAGTATTTTATAGTTTTAAGACTACAGTACTTTCTAATTTCCTAAATCATCCACTACTTAAAAATAAAATAAAAAGCATTGCACGCTGAACTAAACGTTTTGTTGCAAAAGGCAGCAAATCTTTTCTGCTGCAGATCAGCTTTCACTAAAGATAATTGCATCAAAACATTTGATAGGCTCTGTTTTTTAATTAATAAAATATTAGTTTTTTTGCCGTATGAGAGTACAAATGTTAAAAGGATCCTTCAGCTCTTTTAAAGTGTTTTTTTTTATGGGTGGGGGGGGGAGGTGTTCTGTGGACTAATCATCAAGCGTGATCAAATATTAACTAATAACATCTTACTTGTTGTAGATAGCTTTTTAAAAGATCACAGTTTGGAGAAACAGGGTTGAATGCTGTCTGGATCAACAAGCTATTAAGAATATATTGTCTTAAATCAATTTCATTTTCTAAAATATAGATGATCCTGAACTTTTTACATAACACTGACAAAAACTGAACTATTCTTGGAGTTTTACTCCAAAACCATCCCATGAGGCCAGAGTTATAGTCATCTTTTGGTAAAACGTGCAAATGCTATGTAACTTTATGCTATTTTAAAAATAAGTATCATGTATAATGTTTATCCTATGTGATGATGAGCAATAAAAGCATACATGGGAGCAGACTCTCAGCTGCTGCCAGGCCATATTTAGCTCAGTGTCTAAAAAAAAATAAGGCTGTTCTAGCCATTTCATGTGGTGGCCATCTTGAATGCGGCTGACTCCAAGAAATATTCAGTTGATGTACATCCTGTGATTGTTTACTGAGAGTTCTGGTATGTAGTTTGTAAAATCTCTTGTCATGGGACAACAAAAACCAATAGAAAGACAAACAATAGCCCTTTCACCTTCTGTGGTGGGAGACAATTATTGCTCTTTCATCATACAGTATGTGCAGCTTTGTTTTACTCATTTATCCACAATGAAATGCAAACACCCGATGATATTTAACTAGCAAGATAAATAATAAAAAATTGCATGAACTATGAATAACTTGCCTGAATTTCCACAAACAGCTTGTGCAAAACCCTGGTGAAATACAGTACGTTTCTCTCGCACTCTTCCAATGGATTTACAGCCAAGCTGTGTGTTGTGGATATTGTAAGTAACTGATAAGCATGAGCGCTCACAGATCAGCAGCATAATGTCTCATTTTCAGAGATGCCAATTGTGCTCTGCTTCTCTCTCTTTCCCCATTTGCAAAACACATACTGCATAAGTCAAAAGGCTGCATGTATTAACAGCAGGGTTTCCTCAGATAAGTCCCCCTGGACCCTCAAATGGAGAGCAAACTCCTTCCACGTTACATCTACACACAGAGTCAGAGATGCAAAATAAACCAGAATACACACAGGCCAAGTTGCTGGTAGGAATTTGTGCCAGCGAGTAAATCTGGGACAACTGCTTCGACATGTGAGTGGCACCAACACACAGCCAGCCATTTACATTTAACTCAGCTCAGCATGTGTGGAGAGACTTGAACACGGACACTCTGCAATCAGCGATGTTGTGATTGTGCAGCGCACCAGACTCAAAGCAACAAGATTAATACCCGTCAGCTATCTACTGCGCATTCAGACGAGCACGGTGACCCGTGATGGGATGCAGAAAGACACACAGGCAGTGGAGCTGTGTGTCGGTGCAGCTCTGATAAATCCTGTGGGTGTGTGTTTGATCTACCGGTACATGTAATCACAAATACACCCAGCACTGTTGAGAAAAAAATATATACTTTGGGATCAAATTTCAACGTATTGGGGAATGAATTTGCCACTTCGGGTTTGTTTTAGATTGGATTTAGGCTAGTCATAAAATGTCTGGGTTTTGATTTAGAATGGGACATTTATGGGAAGTTTTAAAACTTGTTGAACGAAACATCAAAAACACAACATTACATTTTATTTAACAACATGTAGAAGTCATGTGTAAACTATTGAACATGTCCAATTATTTAAAAGCTTGTTAAACCAATTTTAGCAGAAAAAACTATTAGATGTATCTCTTATATGACTTTATTATTTGTCTATTGTTTATGGTTGAGCTAGAACAGTTGCTAAGGTTTTCCAGCTTTTACAGTCTGCATTGACATCATCCAGGCAGATTTGTTTAGTCTCAAACTGGTGCTAAATGCTGATAAAACCAAAGGGATGTTGTTTTCAAACAGAAAGTTGGTCCCATCAGTACTTCCTGCTATTTTATCTTTGAATGGTGTTCCTATTGAGTTTGTTGATTCTTATAAATACTTGGGTATTTTGGTCGATTTGCATTTCTCTTTTAAACCTCATGTTGAAAACTTGGTAAAGACGTCACGTTACAAATAACACTGGGTTTCTTTTTCAGAAATAGATTCTGTTTAACTCTGAATGTTGGGAAACACCTTGCAACTGCTACAGTCCTTCCTTCCATTGACGATGGTGTAGAGCTGTCATTTCTAACCTGGAGCCTGGCCCCACCTGACCCGGATTCGGACCGGATCAGGCTGGGCCATAACAATGTGCTTAATGTGTAGGCCAGGTCGGTGTCCGGCTTTTTATTGCATCAGGAAGGCGCGCGGCCACATGCAAACATGTGCAGCATACATTTGCAAGTGTAGCAGTGTGATGTTGTTACACTAGATTGTCAAGTGAAAAGCTATTCCAGTAAGAAATTATGAGTATCGGCAGCTTTTATTTTAGAAAGACGACAGATCCATTTCCAAGACAGCGGGTCACTTCCTGTTTCAAAGCTATTCTTTTTATGTAAATTGAATGTGTTGTGAACGAAACTGTGAATTATTTTTGTTACTGTGGAACATTTAGAGTTCCTTGATTGTTGTTTTGAGTGTCAGTTGGGGTTAAGAAAGAGAAATATAAGTGGATCGTACCATTATAACTCATGAAGAGAAACCGCACAGCTCCTTCGCGCTCTTTCTGTAAACTCTTGGGGGAGAAGGCGCTGTGGAACACCAATGAGAAAAAGCCTGTTTTTGGTGACTATTTTCTGCTATTTGAATGCAGGAGCATTAAAAGAGCCTTCCAATCAGATGTCGTCTGGCTGTTACTCTACAAAGACACAACGCCAAATCAAATATGCTACACAAGCCATACTGCATACTGCACACAGCCATTTGACCGCACGCTGACTGGCCGGTTGAAAGAGGTAAAAAGTTCAGTTAAGTCAAGTCAACTTTATTTATAAAGCACATTTAAAGCAGAAACTATCAAAGTGCTTAACAACAACGTCAATTGGAGTAAAATTAATGAAAAAAGTTGCGCTTCAGATGGACTACTGCCAGCGATCCATCAGCCCAAATGGACGTTCATTCAGCCGCTGCACTCAGCGGACGCACGCGGCCGATGACCCAAACAGGTGAGATCACAAAATATCCGACATGTCAGAGCTGCAGGATTCAATGCAGGCAAAAGCAGGGGAAGCATTTAATGCACTTTGACAGCTCCTCAGCTCTGATCTTCTGCCCCTCAGCTGCACGCATCCGCCAACCATTTATAATAGTCGATGGTATAAGCAGTCAAAGCTTAATTTAATATGTTGGGGGTGTGGGGGGCGTTTCAGGTTTGGACCTGCAATTACTATTAATTCATCTGATCGGGTGGGGTTCAGAGTTGATGGCTGCGGGCTGGGGCCAGGTTGGTTCGGATTATTTGCACCCAATTGCAACTCTACTATGGTGACATTATTTACATGGATGCCCCTACAAGCACCCTGCAGATGTTGGATGTTGTCTATCATGGCGCACTATGATTCATAACTGGCTGTAACTGTCGTACCCATCACTGCACCTTGTATTCACTGGTTAACTGGTCATCATTAACTGCACGCAGACTGTCTCACTGGTAATTTTTAGCTTTAAATCACTTCTTGGTCTGTTGCCTTCATACATCTCCTCCTACATGTCACTGCATGAGTGCAGCTACAGTGTGCGCTTTCAGGACATTGTTACCTGCAGTGTTCCCTCAGTGCGAAGTGAACTTGACAAAAGGTCTTTCTCTTACTCCACCCGTTTCCTGGAACACCTTGCAAAAAGACGTGAAGCTCTCAACCTTGCCCTCTATAAGGGGACTTAAAACAATTGCTAAGTTCATGGCAGAAACTAACGCAGACATGTTCCTGTATTTAGTATTTTACATCGCTTTAAAATGTTGCTGTTTTTTTCTTTCTTTTTAATATAGTTTTTTTTCCCTTTATTTTTCATTTTATTTGATTTTTACATGATTGTCTATTGTCAGCTGTACCTCATCTGTGTTCTTTGTTAAAATCAAGTCGCTCTTGTAAACTAGTCCTCGAGGCTCAATGAGACTAACCTGTATGAATAAAGGTTGAATGAATTAGCTAGACCTTGTATTAGATCACTTACAATATTTTCATTCACAGCCATTTGTTGAAGATTTGTTCTTTCATTGTGCATTTCCCAATTTTCTGACCCAATTCGGCCAAACTTTGAGCTGACAAGCTGTCTTTAGTCATTGTCATTATAGTCAGAAATGTTCTATTTTGCTCTCTCACCTCTTTTAAGAAAATTCTTGTTTGTAGCGAAGCAAGCCTGGGCCATGCTAAGCCTTTCTATGTTCTTTTTAGAGCAAGGAAACTTTCTATTGGCAACCCCTGAAAACAACCATACCAGTTTATTCTTTTTTAATTATCCTGTCAAGAACATTTAACTTGCTGAGGCCTGCAGGGTCTGAAATGCAGTTCTTGGGAGTTTTATAGCAATTTCTCTGAGTATTGCACAGTCTGATCTCAGGGAAACTGGCTCGGGACACCGTCTCCCGAAACTGTTTTAAATGTTTACTGAATGTGTATTTCTCACAGATGACTGATGAACTTCAAACATTTTGAAACATCCTCATGTGTTTTTTCACCGTGAACTATGGGAGTGCAAAATTAGCTTTATTATTAACAGACATAAATGTTCAAGATTGTATAACATTGGGACCAGAACTTATTTTAAGTACCGTAAATCTTGTAAAACTATGGAACTGCAAAGAGGTTTTTACTTTCTGTATAAGAAATTTTAGTTTTCTTCAATGAGTGAAACTGATGTTATTACTTTTCAAATGTTTGGGGTACATAAAACAATTTCACAATAAAAAAAAAGTTGTGTAGTAGTAAATACTATCCTTTTTGTAGCTCATGTCAGCCTACCAGACTGAGTTAGCAGTAAATGCAGTACAGTATTGTGTATTACCTGGAATTCATCTTCAAAAGTCAAGTCAAAGTCAACTTTATTGTCAAAACTGCAATATGTTCAGGACATACACAGGATTGAAACAGCGGATTTGAATGTTGTCAGTCCATACAATGGGCGCTATCAACTGTTATCATCCCCATATGTAGCGGTGAAACTGTCACAATCTGCCTCCTAACATATTTAAAATAACATTATCAGCGTTATAATCGCTGTGAGTAGGCAGCGTGTTTCCGTAAACCCGGAAGTGTTGTATTTTTTTTTTTTTTTCAGCTTATGTAACCGTTTTTCTAAACCTAACCTTAAACCTGACCCAGAGGACCAACCCTCAACCTAACCCCTTCACCCTTGTGCCTAAACCTAACCCAAGACCCTTTACTCTAAACCTAACCACGTAGCTAAAGACGGAGCCTGCTGTCATCGCTTGTAACGGTGACAATGTACCTTTAAACCTCCTAGGAGGTACAGGAAGGGCAATCTGACCGCTACGTATGGTTGATAACATCCGAAGCGGGTGAATTGAAAATACATTTCTCTCAGATCTTCAGTGTTCTTATACAGTAGAGTACAAGGGTAAGTTAATTTAGCATTAATGTGACCGTATCCATAACATTTATATCCATTTAATGATTTGCCTTGCAAAATAAAAGTTCATAGCCCTCTGTGACAATGGTCAACTTTATAAACTATTATTGTTCAGTGCAAAAATAACTTTTGACTGACTTTCAGTTTCAGCACAATATGACAATGTTCACAGTACACACTACAGCTCTTAATCAGTTCAGATTTTTTTTGCTCATATCTGATTGTTTTTACACATTAAAATTTAAATATGTCTGTCAACAAACTCCAGTGTTATGAGTATATGGCAACGATGCAGCTTGCATGTGCCAAAGATACTGTAATGTCACACACTTAACTTGTTTTTACAGAAGCAATCATGGATGCTACATGTTGGAGCCTGTATTCAGGTCTCTCTTGTAAATGAGTCCCTGAGGCTCAATGAGATCAAGCTGTATAAATAAAGGTTGAATGAGTATTAATTCTGACATTGTTGTTTAATCAGAGCTGATTAAATTAATATCTTGCATGATCGTTTTGCCCATTGTTTGTATTTGATATTGCCTGTTGTTCCATTTTGAAGGTACAAACAAAGTCAAGTGTTGGTATTGATATGGTCCAACACAAACATTAGCATCAAATTTTGGTGTAGATTCTCTGTCATCCGTGACATGCCAAGAACAAAACTTCTGCTCTGTAGCTGAACTTGTCCGGAACTCCAAGATTTAAACTGTATGACGGTGGTATCACTTGGATCCATGTGCATACCCCTACCTCGCTCACTTAAAAGTTAGATGAAACATGATGTGACCGTTCAACATGACTGTTCAGACTGCCACTTTAAAAAGCATCATATATATATAGATAGATAGATAGATATAGATAGATAGATAGATAGATAGATAGATAGATAGATAGATAGATAGATAGATAGATAGATAGATAGATAGATAGATAGATAGATAGATAGATAGATAGATAGATAGATAGATAGATAGATAGATAGATAGATAGATAGATAGATAGATAGATAGATAGATAGATAGATAGATAGATAGATAGATAGATAGATAGATAGATAGATAGATAGATAGATAGATAGATAGATAGATAGATAGATAGATAGATAGATAGATAGATAGATAGATAGATAGATAGATAGATAGATAGATAGATAGATAGATAGATAGATAGATAGATAGATAGATAGATAAGATAGATAGATAGATAGATAGATAGATAGATAGATAGATAGATAGATAGATAGATAGATAGATAGATAGATAGATAGATAGATAGATAGATAGATAGATAGATAGATAGATAGATAGATAGATAGATAGATAGATAGATAGATAGATAGATAGATAGATAGATAGATAGATAGATAGATAGATAGATAGTGAGAGAGTGTCTCTCAAGTGTCGCTCTGATGGACTTGAGACCTGTCCAAAGTATTTGCTGCCTCTCTCATGGTGACTGGTGGAAATGGGCACTGGTGACCCCCCACGACCGAGAAAAGAAGAAGGGAGTCAAGATAATTCATGGATGGATATTTATTTATGTATTTATTTATCCTTAATTTAACACCACACATGAAAAAATACTTTGGTGAGATGGGGGAGAAAAAAAAATCAGATTTCTCACTCTCAGACTGTCATAAAAAAGTCAGTGACAGTCTGAGGCACATCTGGGCATAAGCAAAATCAGATTTGAGCCACTTTTGCCTGCAATGTGAACATAGCCTATATAGACGTGATACAAGTGTTAGCTGCTGACATACTAGCAATGTGCTTCATGAATAAACAGTTTAATTGTGCCTGACTTCTGTTATTTTCTGTGTGTTTGCCTCTGGTGAAGCTTTTTTAGGCTTTGATGGTTTAAGTCCTCAGAACTAATTTTCCAGTTGAGAACTTTTTATTATTATTATTTTTTTATATATATCTATCTACAACTTTTATCTAATCTAAAATCTTTAAAGCACCAGATCTATGTAAAGACCAACTGAGTTCTAATTTTAGCAGGGCTTCAACTATTTTACTGTTTTCTTTCATCTGAGAATACTACACCATGGTGTTTACTCAAACCCTGCAGGAATAACATAAAAAAAAGGAATGTAAGGTTTATTTGGGCCATTGCTGTTTGTGTTATATACCTTAAAAAAAAAAAAAGGAACAGTAATATTTTCCTTGAAAATGTTTACGACATTTTACGTTTACTGATAATTGTCATCAAATGAGCAGTGTATTGAAAGTTTTTGAATTAATCATATGAGCAATAAAGACAAAATGTACATTTTCAGCTAA
>JBBPBX010034574.1:0-18823 GCA_038048925.1 Garcialebias charrua
GCATATTCATTCTGAAGTTGACAGTGCCTCAGGTTCAGATCATCATATTCAGTCCTCGGGACTACATCTTCTTGTGCTGAAAGTTATGAAAAGAAACGGTAAGCAAATGCACCAAAAAGCAGGAAGCAACACTTTATGCTCTGACACAGAATGTGCCTGTGCTGTGAAGTGTGTTCTTTTTTAGCTGATTAATTGTGAACAATATTTAGCTGTACACATTGGGGTCAAAACTGCAAGCAAACCATTCTGGTTTGAATAAAATATGAGCAGAATGTTGGACGACACCCTAGTATTTTTGAAATATTAAATCTATCTATAATTAATTAATTTATCAAACAATCAATTTATTAAAAAGTGTGTTAGATAGGACATAATATATTTGTACCAGGGTCATGTTCCATGTTGGATTCTTGTTGTTCATCTGAAGTGACACTGCCAGGGCTGGGTTGATGTGATGACTTGTGCACACCAGCATCTCTCCTCTTTTTCCTCTGGTACCTAAAATAAAAATATGTGAAGATGTAGTGACACACATAGTAAATAAACATTTACACATCATCTACTTTTAATACAGAGCTGTATTTCAAAGCCTGCACTACACCAAAGTATGCTAAAGACCATGACAACAGAACACAGAAAAAAATAAATAGTAAAGACAGGCCAAAGCAAATTATCCATACCTTTTCATCTTTGCTCATGATCCCTGTCCTTTAGTGTACACAAACACAGAAGGTACGAAATCAGGACTTTGATAATCCAACGACATTTCCCCTGAAAATAAAGCACAGAGGCATTTGTTTATTAAGAGCTAGCTTATTAGCAACTAGCTTCTAGCCAACTTTCCGACCGAATTTAACAGCAATAAACTGCGTCTAGTTTTTAAAAACAATGTTTAATGACAACCAGGGTTTATGGTGAAATAAAACTAGATGAGTAACCTTACCTGATATAAAATGTGCACCGCATACTCGTGCATTTTTTATGATGTCCTCGGTCCAATCCACCTGCTTGATGGTCTGAAGCGACAGCTGCCTTCGGTGGCTTTGAAATGGTCGATTGCCTCTTGGTAT
Source organism: Garcialebias charrua (assembly GCA_038048925.1). Classification (NCBI taxonomy): domain Eukaryota; kingdom Metazoa; phylum Chordata; class Actinopteri; order Cyprinodontiformes; family Rivulidae; genus Garcialebias; species Garcialebias charrua. Next base: position 1,071 of record JBBPBX010034574.1, read on the forward strand.
GCGGTAGAACTTCAGTCCTTCCTTAGAATACCTATTTGTACAACTGTATATGCAACATCCTGACATTTTGTTGCTGGTGGAGGAAATTACTTAGCTAGATTCACTCCGCAACTTTGTTATGCTTGGTAAAAAGCCTGGGTGGGTGGAGTCTTCTGTTGCACCGGTGCGCGCGCAGCCGTCTTTGTTTACAAACACTAAATGTGTACAATGCACATTCGTTTCTACAGTGACACCCTCAGGAATATTGTGGATACAGCACCTCAGACTGAGGAAGTCTTTCGTACGAAAGACAAAACGTTTCTACAATTTTTTTTTGCTTTGTTTTGTTTTTTCAATGTCCAGAGGACCAGATTTAGCTTTTTAAGAAACTTCAGGAGTACATTTTACATGTAACATATATACAGATAAGCAGCACATTAGCATGAAACGCCACAGATGACGCAACTCACTGCCTACGTTACGCATAGGGCTGGACGGTATGGCCAAAATTTTTATCACGATATATTTCTTAATTTCGGTTGATAACGATATAATTCGATATCGATATAAACAATATAAAAGCCTAAAAAAAACTATGAACTATACAAATAAATTAATGTTCACCTTTTATTTGTATTTAGCCTCCAAAAAAATGGAAATCACGTCAAATAAACATAAAATTCTCAACCTAATAATTCTCAGTCGGGTCATCTGGACAGTTTCTATAAAAAATAAAATGTCCAGATGACCCGACTACTCCATCTAATGGTCAATAAAGCACATAACAAGTCTAAAAAAGCTAAGTCTGGTCCTCTGGACATTCAAAAAACAAAACAAAACAAAGCAAAAAATTGTAGAAATGTGGATCAAACTGGTTGCTCCACTGTGAGAGGGTGCTCTTTATAAGACTGAGCTGAATACAGCATCTCAGACTGAAGAAGTCTTGACTTGGGATTAAAAAATGATGTACTCGTTCAACCTCTACTCATACAGCATCTCAGACTGAAGAAGTCTTGACTTCTTCAGTCTGAGATGCTGTATTCAGCTCAGTCTTATAAATAGCACCCTCTCACAGTGGATCAACCAGTTTGATCCACATTTCTACAATTTTTTGCTTTGTTTTGTTTTGTTTTTTTGAATGTCCAGAGGACCAGACTTAGCTTTTTTAGATTTTTCTACCTGGATTATTGAGCATGCATCAGGGCACATAACAGAAGCTGACCAAATGTCTTTACCATACCAGCTTTATTTATAGAGCACTTTAAACAACTACAGGATCAAAGTGCTGTACACACAACAAAACAATCAGTCAGGTAATAAAAAACAATTAAAAGTCACATAATAAAAGTTTAGCAATCATACAATCAGATAATACAAGCGACTAAAATAATACAAGCGACTAAAATGATTAAAAGTCAACATCTCAGATGCTGTTTTAATTTTACAATTAAAACAGATAAAAATAAAAGAGTAAAATGCATCTAGTGCCACTAAAACAGAATAAAGTTAACACAACAACAATAAAATCTGCTCAAAATTTGTTCTCAGACTCTGCTTGGATCAAATGCCAAGGAATACAGATGAGTCTGTACCTGAGTGTACAGGTCTGTACCTGAGAGTACAGGTCTGTACCTGAGAGTACAGGTCTGTACCTGAGAGTACAGGTCTGTACCTGCGTGTACATGTCTGTAACTGAGTGTACAGGTCTGTAACTGAGTACTTACTGAGTAACTGGGTACAGTACTAGACTTTTTAACAGACAGACCACAGTCAGTGAGGATCCACAACTTATCTTCCTCCACCATCACCCTCAGCACTGGCTCTCCTCAAGGATGTGTGTTGAGCCCTCTCCTGTTCACTCTGCTCACATATGATTGTGCAGCCACCCTTCCAGGCTGTCATATTGTAAAGTTTGCAGATGATACAGCTGTGGTGGGATGCATCACAAACAATGATGAGTCCAGCTACAGGCAGGAGGAGGAACACCTGGAGAGCTGGTGCAAGGAGAATAACCTTCACATAAATGTGAAGAAGACAAAGGAGATGAAATCAAAAAAGGCGTTCAATACAGGATCAACTGGACTTTATTTGTTGCAGAAAACGTTTCGACTTCTGTCCAGAAGTCTTTTTCAATTCTGAATGAATGGAAGCTGTGAGTCCGAGAAGTTTTATACAGGCTGACAAGCCACGCACCAACATATGAAATTGGAAACTGAAATAACCCCACAACATACCTGAGATAACATGCCCATTCTATTTAAATTGACAAAACACATCACAGCTTAACAGAAGGGGGTTTGTAACACATACTGTACATGTAAATTGAAAGATCACACCTTAACAGTAGGGGGTTCCCTTGAGGTCTCTGGTAGAAGACACAAAACTGTACTGTATGTAAATTGACAAAAAACACCTCCCAACCAACAACAGAGGCTACTCAGAGAACTTTGTTAGTCTAATTTACAGACTAGACATCTCTGCTCCCATCCGGTTTAAAACGTTTCGGAATTTTCATTCATTCAACCTTTATTTAGTCAGGTAAATCTTTTGAACCTCATGGGCTCATTTACGAAAGCGACCTGCTAAAACTAAAGAACAATGAACAGCAGTGGTAGAATTTCCTTAAACAATAAACAATAAACAAACAAACAATAAACAATAGAAAACAAAAGAGAGAAAAAAACAAAAGAAAGTTTTTTTTTTTAACAAAGTATCAAAAAACTAGCAAAACATTATAAGGTAGACGTATAAAATCAAAGACAGGAACAAATCTGCATTGGTTTTTGCCAGGATTCCAACAGATTCTGAAAACCATTTAGAGAAGTCAAGGTCGAGAGCTTCAGATCTTTTTGTAAGATATTCCATGAAGCAGGAGCGGAGTAGGAGAAGGCCCTTTTTCCAAGTTCAGTCCTCACTGACGGAACACTGCAGGTAATCATGTCCTGAGAGCGCACACTGTAGCTGCACTCACGCAAAGACATGTAGGAGGAGATGTATGAGGGCAGCAGACCAAGAAGTGATTTAAAGATGAAAATGTACCAGTGGAAGAGTCTGCGTGAGGTTAATGATGTCCAGTTAACCAGTGAATACAGGGTGCAGTGGTGGGTACGATAATCACAACCAGTTATGAATCTTAGTGCACCATGATAGACAACATCCAACATCCGCAGGGTGCTTGTAGGAGCATTCATGTAGAGAATGTCACCGTAATCAATGGAGGGAAGGAAAGTCACAGATACAAGGCGTTTCCTAACATTCAGTGTTAGACATGATCTGTTTCTGAAAAAGAAACCCAGTTTAACTTTCAGTTTCTTCACTAGGTTTTCCACGTGGAGTTTAAAAGAGAGATGTGAATCGATCAGGATACCCAGATATTTATAGGAATCAACAAACTCAATAGGGACACCATTTGAAGATAAAATCAGAGGAGGATCTGCTGGAACCGCCTTCCTATTTGAAAAAAAACATCCCTTTTGTTTTATCAGCATTTAGGACAAGTTTGAGACGGAACAAATCTGACTGGATGATGTCAAAAGCGGATTGCAGTAACTGGAAAGCCTTAGCAACTGTTTTAGCTCGGCAGTAAACAACTGTATCATCAGCATAGAAATGTAAGGATGCATCAGGGATGCAGTGACCTACATTAGCTATGTAGATTGTAAAGAGAGTGGGTCCTAAAACTGAGCCTTGTGGTACACCATTTTTAACTGTTAAATAGCTGGAAGAAGTACCGTTATGTTGAACACATTGCCTCCGATTGGAAAGATAGTTAGAAAACCAACCGATGGTGTGATCAGAGAAACCGATTTCTGAGAGCTTATGACACAGGATGTTATGATCCACAGTGTCAAAAGCTTTAGACAGGTCTAAGAAAAGTGCAGCACAATAGTCCTTAGCATCCAATGCTTCAACAACATCATTCAGAACCTTCAGAGAAGCAGTTGTTGTGCTGTGTTTTTTCCTGAAACCAGATTGATGAAGAGGTAAGATGTTAAATGAGTCCAGATAATTTTTGATCTGAGAGTTTATCAGTTTTTCTAGAACCTTGGCTAAGATGCAGAGTTTAGAGATCGGTCGATAATTGTTCAGTGAGGTGGGGTCACCTCCCTTCAGCAAAGGAAGAACAAAGGCTGTTTTCCAAGCATCCGGAATGGTGTTTTGGCTTATGGACAGATTAAAGATGTGGGTCACAGGGACTGTGATGATATGAGCAGCCAGCCTTAAGAAATAAGGTGGAAGTTCATCTGGACCTGCAGATTTTTTTGGATCAAGATCATTTAACAGTTTATTTACCTCACTGACTGAGAACGGAGAAAAAGAGAAGGTGTGATTAACAGATGGTTGACTTGTAGGAGGGATTTGATTTGTAGAAGTTTGATTATTAGATAAAGTGGCTGATTTTCCGTTTGTAACTGTGTCAAATAATGAACTAGAAGCAACAAAATGTTTATTGAAACAGTTCAGGATCTCATGCTTATTTGACACAGGAACAGAGTCAACAAGAAATTGTGATGGGAGGTCAGATGATTGGGGGGTGCCTGAGAGAGATTTAATGGTTTTCCAGAATTTTTTAGGATCGTTTAGATTTTTGGAGGTCTGAGATAAGAAGTAGTTACGTTTTGCGGCTTTGATGGCAGTTGTGCATTTATTCCTTAGCTGCCGAAATTTCAACCAATCAGTGTCTGAGTGTGATTTTCTTGCTGCGGCCCAAAGATGATCTCTCCAGTGTAGGAGATCAGCTAGTTCAGGAGTAAACCAGGGGCTGTCACGGCCCTTTATCCTGAACTGCCGGAAAGGTGCGTGTTTGTTTACAAAGAAAATGAAACTATTATGAAAATAGTTCCAAGCGGTGTTCACGTCATTGATTTGTAGGATACGTTGCCAATCAAAGTGGGATAGATCCCAAAGGAATGACTGTTCACAGAAACGTTTCAAATCCCTTTTTTGAATTATTCTGGGCTTAGCAGGTGGAAGTTTAGTAGATCTAAGAGCTGCTATTACGGAATGATCACTCAAAACGTTAGCAAATACACCTATACCAGGAAATTTGTGAGGAGCATTTGTGAAAAACAGATCTAAGGTAGAAGATTTTTCAGGACATTTTATGTTTGGTCTGGTGGGAGAATCGATAAGTTGTGTTAGATTGAGAGATAGGCAACATTCCTTGAATTTATCACAGAGGGGGGTCGACTCATTCCAATCAATGTTGAAATCTCCAGCCATAACAATCTCATTGTGTTTTAAATTTCCTATGAATTCAGTCAGGGAAGACAGAGCTTCAGGTGTTGCGGAGGGGGGACGATAACATCCAACAACAGTTAAGGGCTGACCTCCTTTCAAAGTGATGTTCACAGCTAAAGCCTCAAACTGGTTTGCGATTGTTTTTTTAGATGCAATCCTGGCAGCCAAAGAATCTCTGATGTAAATAGCGACTCCACCTCCCCTTGTATTACGATCACAACGATAGATCTTAAATTCATTGATTGCCAGGTCATTTTTCAAAACAGATTTTTTGAGCCAAGTTTCAGAGATAACGATCACATCTGCCCCAGAAGAAGTGATTAGGATTTTCAATTCATCAAGTTTTTTTAGAAGGCTACGAGCGTTTACATGCAGAAAACGGAGACCTGAAATATTTTTAAACTCATTAGGTGTACAGTAGTTAGTGATTGGCCCTGGGTTTGGCTGAATCCCTGAGATCAATAACAACATTAATATCAGACATTTACTTGACTTCTTTGTCAGTGATGTGTAATTACAGGAGTTAACAGTGTGACATTTTGCCCCCATAATTGAACCATGTGAAACATTGATGAAGACACGATCATTCAGAGCCCAAAAACAATGAAAGTCGCAGTGATGGGCAGATCCAGATGTGTTGATAAGATTCAGTGATTCCAGGTAGTCTGAGAACTGAAAATAAGGACAGTAATATGAATGATGCAGAAAAGTTTCAGAGCATGAGGCATCACAAATTAAATGGGCAAACAAATCCGTTGTGGAGGACCAACTGTAGCTTGTATTGTCCCAACTGTAGTTTGTATTGGGCTGAGGAGGGCACCAGCCCCCCTGTGAAGATGAATTGAAGCGGCCATGGTCCGCTGGACCCAGAATCAACAGGTAGAAACAGATAATTTGCAACAAATAGATTGCACTGCCAGGAAGACTTGAAATTGAAATTGAAGACATGATCCCAGCCTGTTTCAAGTCAGCAGGGAGCAATCAGATCAGCTGCACTTCAAAGCAGCCGCGCGTCCCTCCAGCTGAGCACTGCGCATCACTGATCTGATCCAGATGCTGTTCTGTGCTCCTGCGCTCGGTGACGTCACAGCTGCTGCTCGGATTCTGTGCTCCGCACCACGTGAGGCCACCCCCGTTTGAAACAACAAGGCTGAGATTCCGTTCAGTTGCTGCTCCAATCAGATCAGCTGCACTTCAAAGCAGCCGCGCGTCCCTCCAGCTGAGCACTGCGCGTCACTGGTCTGATCCAGCTGGATTAAAGACGGTGTCCCCACAGCCAGTTCGATTCGGTTCTGGTCCAGTCAGAAACACCTCCCCCGATGCTCACGAACCAGGTACGTTATCTTCCCCCCACGCCACGAGGTCAACAAAGGACAGCAGAAAAAATCAGCATGATAGTTTGAAAACTTCCCTGCAATCTTGTTGAAACCAGGAGAACCACAGGAGAACCGCAGGTCCAGGTCCAGGTGGGACGTTCAAACGGGCCAGTGAGAGTGGCAGAAGAAACACCGGGTCTTCGTGGGCGGCTCTCCGGCTTTGGGGCTCACCTGGCCGGGCAAGGTAGCTCAGAATGACCGGTGAGGTGAAAACGTCCGAACCTGGTCCGACAGAATTTTTTTGAACGGTCCCGTCCGGCTCTCTGAGTTACTGAACACCGAATTCAGATGGAAGATGGACCAGCTTTGGTCCAATTCGAAAAACGGGTCAGTTAGATGATAAAAATACTCAGAGAGACCAGAGGTTCTGCCGCTCGTTAGTTCGCCGGAACCGGAAGTGAAGGAATCAAATCCAAAACTGAGTTATAAGTCTTAGAAAGTTGAAATCTTTGGTTGGGAGGTGTTTGTTGGGAGGTGTTTTTTGTCAATTTATATACAGTTTTGTGTCTTCTACCAGAGACCTCAAGGGAACCCCCTACTGTTAAGGTGTGATCTTTCAATTTATAATAATATAATAATAATCATTTTATTTAAAAGCGCCTTTCATGACACCCAAGGACACTTAACAAACCAACACAGTGAATACAGAGCAAACATTATCAGCGACAAATTGAAATATAAAATACATAAAGGATATAAAATGGAAGATAAAAATACATTTAGTAAAGTTAATGATAAGCTAGTCTAAAGAGATGGGTTTTCAGGGCAGTCTTGAACAGAGAAAGGGAGGTGGTGTTTCGAAGGTCGGGCGGTAGAGCGTTCCAGAGGTGAGGGGCAGAGCAGGTGAAGGCCCTGCTCCCCATGGTGGAGAGGCGGGCAGAGGGTACATGGAGTTGTAGTGAAGAGGAGGACCTGAGAGAGCGTGATGGGATGGAGATTTGTAGGAGGTCGGATAGATAAGGTGGGGCAAGGTTGTGGATAGCTTTGAACGTGAGAAGTAGAATTTTGAAGATGATGCGTGATTTGACCGGGAGCCAGTGGAGCTGCTGCAGGACAGGAGTGATGTGGTTATAGTAGGAGGTTTGAGTGATGACACGGGCAGCTGAGTTCTGGACCATCTGTAACTTGTGGAGAGATTTGTTGGGGAGGCCGTAGAGAAGGGAGTTGCAGTAGTCAATACGGGAAGTCACAAGACTGTGCACCAGGATGGCTGTGGAGCGGGGCGTGAGAGAAGGACGGAGACGGTTAATATTACGGAGGTGGAAATAGGCAGACCGAGTAATATTGTTGATGTGTGAAGTGAAGGAAAGAGTGGTGTCGAGGATGACACCGAGGCTCTTGACCTGAGGGGAGGGGGATAGCAGAGAGTTGTTAAGGGGGACGAGAAGATGTTCTGATTTTGAAATAGAGTTTTTGGTACCGACGAGAATGACTTCTGTTTTGTTGCTGTTTAGTTGAAGGAAATTGTTAGAAAACCAGTGATTAAGCTCAATGAGACAGTCGGTGAGGATGGAGGGCGGGTGGGTGGAGTTAGGTTTTGATGACAGGTAGAGCTGCGTGTCATCAGCATAACAGTGGAAATGGATGCCATGTTTGCGGAAGATGTGGCCTAGAGGAAGGAGGTAAATGATGAAGAGGAGGGGTCCGAGGACAGAGCCTTGGGGGACACCCGTGGAGACAGGGGAAGACTGGGAACGGAAGGATTTAAGCTGAATGAATTGAGTGCGGTCAGAGAGATAGGAGGTGAACCAGTCTAACGGGGTACCTGAGATGCCGATGGAGGTTAGTCTGTTGAGGAGGATAGAATGACAGATGGTGTCGAAGGCAGAACTTAGATCAAGAAGAATGAGGATGGACAGAATGTATGTGTTACAACCCCCCTTCTGTTAAGCTGTGATGTGTTGTTTTGTCAATTTAAATAGAATGGGCATGTTATCTCAGGTATGTTGTGGGGTTATTTCAGTTTCCAATTTTATATAATAATAATAATCATTTTTATTTAAAAGCGCCTTTCATGACACCCAAGGACACTTAACAAACCAACACAGTGAATACAGAGCAAATGTTGGTGCGTGGCTTGTCAGCCTGTATAAAACTTCTCGGACTCATAGCTTCCATTCATTCAGAATTGAAAAAGACTTCTGGACAGAAGTCGAAACGTTTTCTGCAACAAATAAAGTCCAGTTGATCCTGTATTGAACGCCTTTTTTGATTTTATCATGTCCTGGACGACTGAGAATCTTCACCAGCACAAAGGAGATGATTGTGAACTTCAGAAGGAACAAACACACCCACACCACCCCACTGAACAGAAGAGGATCTACGGTGGAAGTGGTCTCCAGCTACAAGTACTTGGGTGTACACATGAATGATAACCTCAGCTGGAGCAACAACACCACCAGCCTGATCAAGAAAAGTCATCAGAGACTCTACTTCCTCAGACGGCTGAAAAGAAAAATACACTACTGTACATGCGTTCCGGCTCCGCCCCGCTCTGGTCCGACCTCCGCAGCAAATACGCACCCATTATAATCAATGAGAGAATTTACACTGGCTCCGCACGGCGGCGGCGAGCAGCGGAGAGCGGACGGCAGTCCGTCAAAATTAGAAATTTTTCTATTTCTGCCGGACGCCGGAGCTGTGCGGAGTCAACTTTTGAAGATTACGTCGCACCAACAGGAAAAGGAACGAGCACAACTTCCGTATTTACAAAATAAAATCACCACGGGCGGACTAATCCTAGCTCTATACGGATTTATTTGTACAAAAATGCTGTCAAACTATCATTTATGACTACGCCTACAAACGCAATACAAGAAATAAATAAATAAAAAAAGTATTTTATTCTGAAATGTAATACATCACTTCCTGTTGCTCAAACCATGTCCTGTAGCTCATTTACGAGAGAAGATCAAGGCAGCAGTCTCTACTGTTGTTCTCCTTCTTCCACCGAATGAATTGTTTTGTTCTGACTTACTTATCACTTGATTTATCGCGCGATCTCGCAATTCCCGCGCATGCGTCTCGGAGCAGCGCATCCAGGCGGACCTGAGCTGAGCGCAGGTAGTGGAAATTGGACTCGTGAGGCTGCGACCTGCGGAGCGGGGCGGAGCCGGACCGCATGTAGTGTATTTTTGGCGTGAGACGAGCTGGTCTGAGAAGCTCAGACCTCACCTCCTTCTACAGGTGTGCAGTGGAGAGCAAATAAATAGAATCAATCTCTTTTTTTTTTTTTTGTACCGGTTCTCTTAAATATTCCTAATATTAAAGGTCCTCCTGACTCCTAATGCACCTTAGCATATCAGTATAGCATTTCACCATATAAATGTACCTTAAATGTTTCAATGTTAATAAGAGCTAGTAACTTGCAAGAAGCTTTGTTGTCATTCTCCAGATCAATACAGTGTTAAGAAATAGTAAAACACCACAAGTGACATTTAGTATATAAAATTATTGTCTGATCATTTTTATAAGCAAATTAAAATAAATGTAGCCATCAGAGATACTGTACAATAACCTGCGCTGGCATGTTAACTCCACAAACAAACAAAGAAAGAAAAAAAAAACTCACTCACCAGTTGCCACTTTTAGAAACAGTCAGCTGAAGGCTTTTATCACAAACAGAGTCACCATAAAGTGGAGAGGATATCAGTCAGGAATGGTAATATAATATCAGCATTAGATAAAGGCATTAGCATGTTAGCTAACAAACTAACATGTTGCCACTTTTAGATTAACAGTCAACTCAGCTGGAAGCTTTTTTCACAAACAGCCATAAATTGAGAGGCATATCAGCCAGAAATGCAAATAGACATTAAATTAAGGGCTTCAAAACTTATCTGAGTATGCCTGCTGCTTGAGTAACTGACATACGGCAAATTTTCCAGACCAAAAATAAATAAATAAATAAACGGCCGGAAACACGCGATCGGTAGGCAGTGCTCACGTTAGACGTCCTAAGGGCGGTGAAATCTGCGCCCAGCATCTACCCATTGTTTTGTAAGATGGCGGCATCAGTACGCATGCGCCAGTTATAATTAGAGTCAATGGATCAGATAAGAGCGCCCCAAAACAGGAAGTACGTCATGAATAAGAAAACGTTTTTTGAAACAAACAATATAACTCATCATTACTCATAAACTATTTATCCTACACAACCAAAAACATATATGCATATATTTCGAAATATTTTTATTTTATTATTTCATTTTTGTAAAAAAAAAATTAAGTCTTCAAATGGTGGAGCTGCAGAGGTTCCAGAGATGGGCGGCGCCCTGGCGCCCTCTAGTGGCGAGCCGCTGCTGCTCCTGACACTGAACAGCATACACAATATTACTCTGTGCCGGGGGACTGGATCTTTGGGATGAACCAGTCTTTGCCTGGTTCATCCAAAGATTTAAACAAGTTAAAATGAAGATGTCAAAGTAGTAGCAAAACAGATTATAAGGCAAATGTAGAAAACTAAAAACAGCAATATGTCTGCATTGGTTTTTTCCAGGATTCCAACAGATTCTTAAAGCCATTTAGAGAGGTCAAGGTCGAGAGCCTTTGATCTTTTTGTAAGATATTCCATGAAGCAGGATCTGAGTAGGAGAAGGCCCTTTTCCCAAGTTCAGTCATCACTGATGGAACACTGCAGGTAATCATGTTCTGAGAGCGCACGCTGTCGCTGCACTCATGCAGAGACATTTAAGAGGAGATGTATGAAGGCAGCAGACCAAGAAGTGATTTAAAGATGAAAATGTACCAGTGGAAGAGTCTGCGTGAAGTTAATGATGTCCAGTTAACCAGTGAATACAGGGTGCAGTGGTGGGTACAATAATCACAACCAGTTATGAATCTTAGTGCAACATGATAAGACAGCTACCAACATCTGTAGGGTGCTTGTAGGAGCGTTCATGTAGATAATGTCACCGTAATCAATGGCTATATATTCTCTGTCCAGATGACACACAAAGTACCTTCCTACCTGTCTCTCTAATTACCGTATTTTCCGGCCTATAAGTCGCGTTTTTTTTTTGGCCTAATTTGCATGTCTTGCGACTTATGCGGCCAAGCGACATGTTTATGGATTTTACCCCATATTTTTAGACCAATTTTTGGCTGCGATTTGACTGTTTCCATTCATTTTGACAACAAAAATGGAGCAGTACCACTTTCTGCCGCTAGGGGCGCAGTACCATTTTCGGCCTCTAGGGTCCACCGCCCGTTCCCAGCTCATGTGTCCAACAGCAGACTCATCTGGTCGGACTCACTCTGTCGTAGCACGGCCTCCTGCTCTCTGGAGGTCTGAACTACTGTTACCTCAGTGTTGACTGTTAGCAAAACAGCTCATCAACCACAAGACAGATTTTGATGAAACTTACAGAAAGTAATCACTGGATGGACATTTACACCTGATTAGCTTTAGGAGATGTTTGAGCTAAAATTTGATTTATTTATAATTTATTTCGTATTTATTTTAAAGAGATGAAGGTTTTCGCAGCGCTCGCACACGTTTGGCCGAAACTATTTAAATCAAGCTGAATTGAACATTACGTTAATTTTTAAAGGTAAAGTTCAGCTCAGAAACACTTTTGCTATAATGTCAGCAAACAAATATATTTTTTAGGTGTTTATCGTGCTAAATTTTAAAGAAATGCAGCGTTCCGACCCGTGCGGGTGCACGTTTTGCATGTAGCAAAACTAATTTTTAAATCCAGCTGATTTGACAATTACGCTCATTTATTATGGAAAAGTTCAGCTAAGACACAACTTTGCTATAATTTTCAGCAAACAAATAATTGTTTTTACCGTGTTAATCTTGTTAAAGTCCTTCTGTGCACGCTCCTGTAGCCATTTCGCAGCCAATTAATTTTTGGCAAAACACGGCCCACATTTCCAGGTTGTCAGCGGTGATGCATAATAGATGCGAAGTATACGGAGGTGCGACACGTTTATGGATTTTTCCAATTTATTGGACATAATTGGATTAATGCGACATATACGGCGGTGCAACTTTTAGGGCGGCAAGTACGGTACTGTTGCTGTAGTAGCCCAGTCATTTGGAAGCTCTTTCTTACCACCCAGAGCCTTTAACAGCTCCTCTGAATTTCTCACAACATTATTTCTTCTTCAGTTTCCACCATTTGGTCTTCTTCTCTGATTTTACTCTTTTTCTCTTCTTTACAACAACAATCATTCTATACACAACCATCCAATGCTGTCTGGCCACACTCTCCCCTGCCACAACCTTACAGTCTCCAATCTCCCTCAGGTTTGTGACTCCTTCCTCCACTCTTATAGGCCACTCTATGTTCCTCCCTCTTTTGGAAATAGTTATTGACTATAGCCATTTCCATTCTCTTAGCAAAATCCACCATCATCTGTCCTTCCTGGTTTCTGTCCTTAACACCAAACATACCCATCACTTCCTCATCCCCTCTGTTTCCTTTGTTTCCTTCACCAACATGTCCATTCAAGTCTGCTCCAATTACCACTCTTTCCTCCTTGGGAATGCTCTCGATCACTTCATCCAGATTTTTCCAAAATGTAACTTTCTCTTCCCTATCACATCCAACCTGTGGAGCAGGGGTGCTCACACTTTTTCAGCATGCGAGCTACTTATAAAACAACCAAGTCAAAATGATCTACTCACTACAAAAATGCAAAACACATAATTATCTTCAAATGTATTAAGGATTCTTTTTATGTACAATGTATGTTGATGTACCTTGTATAACTGAATAAGCCCAATATTGCACAACACATATAATAAATAATTATTAACATTTTTTGTAATTACCTGAGTTTACTTTGATGGCTTGCACTGAATTGATTCAGCGAGGGATGCATAGTCCGGACAGTAGCTGCTGACAGCCAGCCTCAAGCACATTTCCAAATGTTCATCAGTCATGGTGGAACGGGATTTGGACTTAATGATTTTCATGTAAGAAAAGGCTGACTCACATAAATAAGTGGAGCCGAAAAATGCAGTCAAGGAGGTAGCACATTTCCTCATGTTGGGGTACTTTACCTCTGTGAGTAAGTTCCAAAACTGTCCATGAGCTCTCGACTTCAGCTCAATGTCAGTTTGTAGAGTCAAAATCTCATCTTCCACTCCAGAATTGTTCAAGTGAAACAGTGCTGCAATGTTTGATGCGAGTGAATCAACCTCAGCATCTTCCTGAAAAGGATGGCACATTAATATACAGGTACCCCTCGAGTTACGTCAGGGATAGGGAACTACGTGTGTGACTTAGGTCGATGTTGTCGTACCTCGCGGACCAAAAACACCTGCCTGTCGTAGGTCCGCGTTTCTGACATAGGTTGCGGCTATACCGCTAACGGAGCGCCGCACACATATTTAATGGCATGAGACTGAACAAGCAGACATACTAGGCCATGAACATGCACAGAACTGTACAGTAAATGAATACAGTACTGTACAATAAATAAAAAATATAATGTCTTACTTTGAGCTGGTCAAAGCCTGCCTTCGTCTTTTAGTATTAGCTCGGGTGCGAGCTCCCCCAGCTTCCTTACGCTCCACACGCACACACGTGGTCAAAACTGTTTAAAAGAATGACTGTTAGCTTCTTAACTTCATACATTTGGAGCCAGAAAAAAAAAAACTTACTGAAAGCCGTTTCTCCGCGATGTCCTCCATCCAAAACAAGCTCGGCGTTAGCTACGGTTAGGCCCCGCCATTAGCAGCACTGGTTAGCATGTCAGTTCATTCAAAAAGGCTGTCGGCTTTGTATCTCCGCGTTAGCTCGGTGTCCCCCGACTGCCAGGCGGACATTTGCGGCGAGCTCCCGGCCGCAGATGGCCCCTCCGCGGCATGTCGGCTCGGTGTCTTCGCCTGTGTTTGCTGCTCTGTTAGCTGCTGTCGTTAGCATGTCGGGCGAAGTTGTTGGAGCCATCGCGGGGCGATCCGCGGCTGCTCAGGCATCGGCTTTGTATCTCCGCGTTAGCTCGGTGTCCCCCGACTGCCAGGCGGACATTTGCGGCGAGCTCCCGGCCGCAGATGGCCCCTCCGCGGCATGTCGGCTCGGTGTCTTCGCCTGTGTTTGCTGCTCTGTTAGCTGCTGTCGTTAGCATGTCGGGCGAAGTTGTTGGAGCCATCGCGGGGCGATCCGCGGCTGCTCCTCCGGGCCTGAGACGTCCACAGAGTTGACCGAGTGTTTCCAGCTAATTTATCCGTATGAGGCAACCCTGATCGGGCACACAGAGCCAGCTGACAGTAGCCTCTGGAGCTCCATTGACCGCAGTTCTGTTGTAAAATGGCGACCGGAAACGACCGGAACAGGAGCGGATCTACTGGGGTGGCATGGGGTGGCAGTTGCCACCCCAACAGAGAGCCTTGCCACCCTGTTTGCCACCCCAGCTGCACATTACAAACGCGAAACTCTTTTTTTCCGACAACATTGAATGCAGCACAATGTACCGGTAGTGATGTGGTCCACACTCCTTACCAGTTGGTGGCGGTAATGCACACCTATAGTTTTTTGCCAACTTCCATTAAACTCATCAAGAAGAAGAAGCATTGTTTACAACTGAGTTCTGACTGAGTGCCGGCGGGAAGTGAGAAATGAAATGAACAGAAGACACAGCAGTATGAGAGGAAACGGGTAAAAAAGTATTAAATATGTCCCTTTTGGAAAAGTAATTGCAGTAGTAGGCAGAATTTGAAATTGTTTTCTCTGTTCAGTTAGCTGTGGTGGCTTTCTTGAATTGTGCTGGATATAAAAGTTAATCAGTTGATTATTTCCTGAGCGCTTCAGTGGCTCACGAGATATTTTGCTAAAGCTACTGACAAACGCACACATTTTGGGCCTCTGCAGCAGGTGAGAATAAAACGCTGTGAAGGGTGGAGAAGTAAACTCAGAGCCTTGAGTTCCTACTGAAACTCCAGATTGGTGTTTTTAATTAAAGTTAGTTGAGCGAACACTTTGTGGAGTCATGAGGCTGTGTGGGATGATGTGAACCCACCCGATGACTCACAACTTCACCGATTTTATTCTAAAAACCAAACCTTGCACTAGTTGATGCAAACATAATTACACCATCAAAAACATGCAGGCTCTCACTTTTGGTATTTGTGCAATTTTAACCTTTTGAAATATTTAGCTTAGGTGTTGTGTTCATTTCAGCTGTTGTTCTGCTTCGGCTCCTTTCAGCTCCTTAGCTTCGTTCATATTTTTTCTGCTCCTTTCAACTTAATTCTTCAAATGTTGGCTTTTTATGCTCATTTCAGCATCTTTCTGCTGAATTCAGCCTTTTCAGCTACTTTTTTTGTTGTTGTTGTTAATTTGAGCCTTTTTACTACTATTATTTGGTTGCTGTTTCACCTTTTGATTCTTAAAAATTATTTCAACTTTTTAAGCTAACTTAAACTTATTTCTGCAAATTTAAACTCTTTGTTTTAGCCTTTTTAGCTACTTTTATTATTTTGTTGTTGCTTATTTTGTTATTTTTCTGTTAATTTCAGTTTACGGTAATTTTTGCAAATTTCAGATTTTTTGGGGTAATAATTTCTGCCTCTCTCTGTTTTATTCTCTATAATTTATTCTGCTCATTACTCCTACTTTTCTGATACATTCTGCTTTTCTACATAGTTTTTCTGCTTTCAGAAAGTATCAGCTGTTCAAATTCAGCTCACATCAACAGGTTAGTGATTAAATATTTTAACCTGGTTTAGGATTCTTCAGCAGTTTTTAGCTAAAATCCTTCAGCGACAAGGATTCACACTGCATTTTCACAGGAAATGACATTTAAGTAGTTTATGTATCCTGCAGAGTAACCGTTGCTGCACAATAGCTGAAAATGTTTAATATTCTTATTATGATTAAACATTGTGAAAGAACAATTGTGACAAACTATTATGCTCTAAATCCCTTTAATGGTCCGCTGCTGAAAGTAAAGTGAATCTGTTTGGCCAGTTTTGTTTATTTGTCTGTAACATGAGCAAAATACATGAACCAATAAACTGATTTTAATGAAACTCTCAGAAAATAAACATTGGATTCAAATATCGGACAATCAATACTTTTTTGAGTCAACCAAATTCAAGATGGCCACCACAACACAAAAATGTCAACACCAAAATGACTCTAACAGTCAGCTGTACAGATGTTGAGCTACATTTAGTGGCTTCATCAGATGTGGTATGAATTCAAAGGAGCCATGGAGGAGGACATTCGATGGGCCTCGAGGAGGTTCTGAACCGTTCAGTGACTCAGGAAAAGAAAATTGTGCCAGGCTGTGCTTGGCTGCTGATTCTGAATTTGAGGATCCTCTTTATCCAGTCACCATGTCCACCTTGAGGAGGCAGACTAGAAGACTCAGAGGAGTCCTTCCCCATGGCTCAGGTGTTTAAGAGTAGCTCCATGGTGCCAGGGCTTGATGAGATCTCAGCCTCCCCTTGTAAGTTTACGCCAGGGTTTTGGAAAGGAGGCTCGTGGCAGTGTGGCTTTTATCTGGGTGGTTCAACCGTGGGCCAGATAGTCACCCTTACAGGTCAAGGTGGTCATAAGAGGACCTGAAGGAGACTTGTTCTGAGGCACTCTATGGAGGATGCTGAGGGAGTATGGGTTGTGAAGGTCACTGTCCCTGTAGAACCACAACAGGAGCAGAGTTGAGATCACTGGTGCAGGTTGGATTCTGCCAGGGTTGTCCCTAGTTTCCGATCCAGTTTGTGGTGTTCATATTGAGCTTACTGTATACAGTACAGTATCTCTTATTCAGCCACACATTTATAGTGACTGCCACACATGGCTCATGTGATCCCTCTGCAGTGGCTCTCTGTAGTGCTGGCCAAAAGAAACACGTAAATGTACAATACTCATATTTATATCTGCAGAAGAGTGTTTATTTTTAGTTATTTCCTGCTCCAGTTTTATGAACTATGAGAGTAAAACTTCTGTGACAGAAGGATACTCAAGAAAAAGAAATCAACACATTCTGGGTAGTCACGTCCTGAGTCTAACTTCAGCCTCACAGTGTGAACTTTCTAAAATCCACCAGAAAATCAAACATTTTAACACATTTGAGGCGAGTTGCAAGTTTAGTTGTGCAAACACATCACAGATTAGTATATACTGTATATATATATATATATATATATATATATATATATATATATATATATATATATATATATATATATATATATAT